>JAPMOS010000128.1:0-95000 GCA_027972325.1 Paratrimastix pyriformis
TGATGATGATGATGAGGAGGAGGAGGAGGAGGAGGAGGAGAAGGAGGAGGATGGTTGGATGATGATTGGATGATGATCGGATGATGATGATGATCGGATGATGATGATGATGATGATGATGATGATGATGATGATGATGATGATGATGATGATCGGATGATGATCGGATGATGATCGGATGATGATCGGATGATGATCGGATGATGATCGGATGATGATCGGATGATGATCGGATGATGATCGGATGATGATCGGATGATGATCGGATGATGATGATGATGATGATGGTGATGATGATGATCGGATGATGATGATGATGATGATGATGATGATGATGATCGGATGATGATGATGATGATGATGATGATGATGATGATGATGATGATGATGATGATGATCGGATGATGATCGGATGATGATCGGATGATGATCGGATGATGATCGGATGATGATCGGATGATGATCGGATGATGATGATGATGATGATGGTGATGATGATGATGATATTTTCTGTGTGATGAGGTGCTGGATGTGTTGTGTGTGATGTGTGTGTCTTGCTCTGGTTCGTCTCTCCTGTGCACTGCGGATCCCCTGTTTTTCTGCTGTGCTGGTGGCTGTTCGTGTTGGTCCGTCCCTCCTGTGCACTCCTGTGTTAGACACGCATTCCTCCTCTCATTATATATGTGTCCATGATCATATTCTGGGAAACGACCGAATGTATCTGCGAAGGGTGCGCTTTGCCGAGATTTAAATATTCTGGGGCATCGGATCGAACGCTCTTGTTTGCTGTGCTGACTTGTTCCCATGTCTGTGGTGATCCACAGAGCGACGAGCTTGTTGCTGCCCTCGGAGAAGGCCCTCCTTTAACGTTTCTTTCTTCCGCGATGTGCCCATGTGGTGTGATGTGTGTGTGTGTGGTGATACACAGAACGAGCTTGTGGCTGCCTCGGAGAAGGCCGCTCACACGGCGGCCCTGGAGGCGGCCCTGGCCCAGCGCGAGGAGCAGGTGCGCGAACTGGCAGACCAGGGTCCGCGTCCCAGTCATCGACCAGCCATCGCCCCATCATCACCCAGTCATCGTCGTCGTCGTCCAGTCATCGTCATCGTCATCGTCATCATCATCCAATCATCCAATCATCATCCAAGCATCCAATCATCCAATCATCATCCAATCATCATCCAAGCATCCAATCATCCAATCATCATCCAATCATCATCCAATCATCATCCAGTCATCATCATCATCATCATCCAATCATCATCATCATCATCATCATCATCATCATCATCATCATCATCATCATCATCATCATCATCATCATCATCATCATCATCATCATCTGTGGATGTGCAGAGCGGGCCCTGGAGGAGGGTCTACAGCAAGCGATGGCGCGGTTGGATGACCTCCTGGGCCAGGATACCATCGATAAGTCTGTCTGCCTCTGTTTGGCTGCGGTGTGTGGGTGTCTTGAGCGGTGTCTGCGGTCTGTCTGGGTCTGTGCGGTGCCTCTGTGTGTCTGTGGTGTGTGGCGCCTGCGGCGCCTGCGAGGAGCTGTGCGGTGCCTGCGAGAGCTGTGATCTGTGTGTCTGCGCTGTCGGTGCGTCGGCGCTTCTGGCTGGTCAAGAACACCACCTCTCCTCCATGTTGGTCTGCCAACTCGGCAACGCCGTGAGGTGGATCGTCAACACATTCGATGGGAATCATCGTCATCTGACCCTCACACGCACACCAGACCATCATCATCTGATCATCATCATCTGACCATCGCACGCACGAACACCTTCCCACCTGCAGATCGCTGGTGGCCAAGCTGATTGTGTCCTACTTCACGAAGCCCGCCCGACAGGACGTGCTGACGCTGATTGCCGGCATGCTCAACTTCACGGAGGAGCAGCGAGCTGCCGTCTGTCCCTGGCATCCAGTCATCATCCAATCGTCAGCAGCAGCAGCACCATCGAATCGTCATCCAATCATCATCACCCAGTCATCATCATATCAGCATCAGCATCATCCATCATCAGCATCACCATCAGATCATCATCATCATCATCATCATCATCATCATCATCATCATCATCATCATCATCATCATCATCATCATCATCATCATCATCATCATCATCATCATCATCATCATCCAAATCATACAAATCATCCAAATCATCCAAATCATCCAAATCATCATCATCCATTTGATCTCTCATCGCAGGTTGGTCTCATCAAAGGGGCGCCCCTCCCCGGCGCGGCACCGACCCCCCGCACGTGGCGTTCCTGGCTCCTCGGCTCTCGTGGCCCCGCCGCATCACCAGCCCCTCCCTCCAGCCCATCCCCCTCTTCCTCCACTGCCCTCCCACCACCCCCGCCATCCACCCCGACCATGTCTGATATGTGGCTCAGGTTCCTCTCCGATTCCACGAGTGCCCACCCGCCATCACGCGCCCGCACCCAACCGCCACCCGTCTTCCCCATGCCACCAACTGCCCTGCCCACCCCTGGACGGAGCGGGGCAGTCACTGTCACGACCGTCCCCACAACCACCACCACCACCACGAGCAATCCGACTGCTTGGAGAACGCCGGAGGGCGCGACCAGCCCCACCGCCCCGCCAGCCCCGGCATCACCCCGCGCAACAGCACCCCTCATGTCGCCTGTTGATACACCGCCACCCGCCGGGCCCGCCCCGCCAAGGAGGTGACGATGATGACTTAATGGGGAGTCATGAGAAACGCGCTGATGTTCAGTCATGATCGCTGTGTCCACTCTTTGTTTTATCGCTGTGTGATCGATTCCCGTTCCTCTGGATTGAGACGCACAGCCCGCCCGCCCTCATATTTTGACTGGGCGGTTGTGTACTGTCATTCCTTTTTTGCGGTGCAATACTATGATTTTGTGCGGATCATCGGCGTGGCAGGGCGCCCCTGGGCGCCCCTGGGGTTGAATTGGGGGTTCGAAAAGCACGCGCCGACGAGTCATTTTACAATGTTCGCCCCGGGCCAGCGACCCTCCAGCTCGGCCACCCATTTCGACGAGACCCGGCCAACCTGACACAGGTTGGCCGCCGCCCCGACCAGCTCGAACCGGTCCATCGCCCAGCCCAGCGGTGCCTCGAGTTCCTCGAGCAGCGGACAGTCGAGCACCAGCGAGTGCAGCGTGGTCTGCCAACGGGCACCTGGAGGCGCAAGGTCGTCCGTGGTTGGGTTCTGGGGAAGCTCCAGGCGGCGCAGGGCCGGGCAGGCGAGGCAGAGGCTGGGCGCGGGGTGGTTGTCCAGCCGGAGCTCCGCGAGCCGGGGCAGCGCGCCCAGGGCGGCGGCAAGCTCGGGCCAGGAGGCGCGGCACGGAGTCGAGAGACCCCCGAGGAGGACTCGGCGCAAGGCCGAACCGTGGCGCCCCAGCAGGCAGGCCAGGAGGCAGGCTGGGTCCATGGCGGGGCAGCGGTCAATGTGAAGACTGTGGGGGGAACTGGCCAGGGTAAACGCGGTCAAGTCCCGCATCCGGAGCAGGCGAAGGCCTGCCAGGGCCGGGCAGTGCACGGCCAGCGTGCGGACGCTGGTGGCGGGGGAGTTTTCGGACAGTGTGAGCAAGCGGAGGCGGGGCGCCTCGACCCGAAGGTGCATCGAGGCGTTCCCTGCCAGATATTCCTTGCCGAGGGTCGCCGTGAAGGTCAAGTCCAGGGACTCCAGGCGGTCGATGGCCAGGACGGGGCTGCCTTCACCAGGGGACACCACCAGTTTGGCCCGGAGGTGACGCAGGGCAGGAGCTGCTTGAAACAGGATGGCAAGGTCATCGAACTGGGCAAGGCGCACTCCGTCCAGGTGCGTGACAGCGGGCCAGCCGGTTCGCAGGGCATCAAACAGGACCGCACGAGAGCCGTCGAGGTGCCCATACGAGGACGGTTGCTTGGCATAGGACACCCGGGTCAGCCGTGGCATCGGGCTGCACTCCGCCAAGTCCTGCTCGGCCAGTCCTGCGATCTGGCGCAGCTGCGGGCAGTTGAGGACCAGTGGGTATCGGTAGTACTCGGCGGTGGGCAGGGTGAGTGCCTCGAGCGCGGGAGGGCCAACGTGGCGCGGACGCCTAGATCCAGATCCATATTCAGGGTGCGCAGAGTGGGGCTGGCGAGGGAAATTGGTCTCTCGATGGGGCTCCGATGGTGCCGGTGGCCGCCGAACTTGGCCTCGTGGAGCCGGAGCGACTCCAGGCGGTGGAGCAGCCCCTGCGGGATCTCCGACAGGTTGAAGTCTGCACAACCACCGAGCCGGATGGACAGGTCCAGGTGGGTCAAGCCGGGACAGGCGGCCAGTGCCTCGAAGAGAGAGCCGGTGAGGCGGCAGCGGCGCAGGGAAACCGAGCGGAGGGTGGCCCGGTTGGCCTGCAGCATGGCGATCGCAAGCTCGGGGGTCTTCGGATGATCCATGATCTCGATGTCCTCCAACCGGCCGAACCCCTCGGCGCACAGTGGGCTCAGTTTGTTGGCGGGCACCTTCAGTTGGGTCAAATGGGGCCCGACACAGGCCAGAGTGCCGTCATCGCACTCCTCGAGGCCGAGCTGCTCGAGACGGGCCAGCGATCGGATGAAGAGCGCGAGTTTCTCATCCGAGGAGGCTGCGGGTAGGGACAGCCGTCTGAGCCGTGCGCACAGCGGTGCGTGGGGCGGGTTTGGGACCAGCAGTAAAGCCGGATCGAAGGGCAAACCGCCCCAGTCCACGGCCTCGAGACAGGGGCACAGCGCCAGGGCAGGCAGGACCGCTGTGGGATCGCAGGGCCGGCAGGTGGTCAGCTGAAAATCGACCAGGCCAGGGAGATGGCCCAAGATGCGTGGCAGGGCAGCCATCAACGAATCGCCCGTGGGGATGCGCAGCGTGGCCAGCTGGGTGTGCCCGGCGAAGGCCTCATCGACCCAGGGGGCATAGCCACCCACGGTGCGCCCGCAGCCCCACAGGCCCGGGTCACGAGAGGGCAGGGTCAGCTTAACGAGCCCCTTGCAGGGACCAATCAGAGCAGCCAGGGCATCCGCCGTGAGTGTGGGCAGCCGATCTTCTTCCTGTTTGATGTCATCGGGCATGTCGTCGAACGAGATCTGCCGTAAAGTCCCACGAATGGCCTGACGCGTCTCATGCGAGAGACCAAGAAGTTGAATGTACAAACGGAGGGCGTCCGCATCTTCACCACGCGACATAGCCCACAGGAGTTCGACCATAAACCCAGCCAGAAATGGGTCTTCGCGAAAAAAAATCGAGTTATGGGTTGGCGAACATCCACAATCCAGACCGTCATCAGCAGAAAACATCACTCCGAGAGACAGACACGGGCGACTGGATTAACGGGCTCTGACTGGGCCCTCTGCCGTACAGCCGGCTCGATCAACTCAGCCCCGGCAGTTCGCTCGGTTGTTCGTCAAATCCAGCAATAATGGAACCGAAAGCCATCCAGGAAATTGAGGCTCAGTTTCGCGAGTTGCTTAACTCTGCAACTCCCGAATTTGAAGCCACGATGCGCGATTCTCTCTCGGCTCTCCGCCAAAAGTGGGAAATCATCTCCATCCGCCAGCGCCAACGGACCTCCTTTGTGCACCCTGACGATGTCGGCCGGCCGAACATCCCCGACGAGGACCCTGTCACGTGCAAGCTTCGCGTTGCCGGACAGGTTTTCACGGTGTCCACCCGCTACCTGATGAGCGAGCCCAACACCTTCTTCACGACGCTGCTCAGTGGCCGCTGGCAGACCGCGGGTGACGCCGAAGGGGTCATACCCGTGAGTTGGGATGACGTTGCCTCGTTCACGGTCATCCTTGGCTATCTCGAGAATGGCGCCCATCTGCTGAGCTACCTCCAGCTTAACGACGAGGCCTTCCGGATGAAGGTGCTCGAGTGCGCCTCTTACTTTTGCATCACCACGCTGGTGGACTATCTCCATTATCCGGCCGGTCTGTTGTGCACCGCTCTGTCCACTTTTTTCCACAAAATTTTCCAAAAAAACTGTGAACAAATTTCGATCTTCCTTTTCTCTGCCACCACAGATCAGTTTCGGCTGAGTGTGGCCGATCTGGAGATGAAGCGCCGCATCGACATGCTCCGGCATCTGTTCGCCCTCGATCGGCATCACCCCCTGGTGCAGGTTTGCGTTTCGATTTTCTCACCATAGCACATCGCATTCTCGCAATTATAGGACCCCTATCTTGACCTGGTTCCCATCTTTGGCCCCGGAAGCGAACACCTGCTCGACCCACGTCCGGACTGCTTCCACGTGCCGCGGCTGTTACCCGAGGCCAAGTCGGTCAGGTTCCGGCGGGCCCTCTCGCTGGCCGACTGGCGGGAGCGCTTTGCTGATGTCAGCGAACAGTCTGTTTCTTGACACATCAACACCCCCTTGCATTGTGTTCACACGACCCATTCATCCCGGTCAACATCCTGGCCACACCCCACAGCGCCTTCGGGGAGACTTTCGATTGGAACGGCATTGTGGTGGCCGGCGGGTCGGTCTTGGAGGCCATGCTCTCGGTCCGCCTCCATCGTCATCATCCAATCATCATCATCATCATCATCATCATCATCCAAATCATAATCAGCATCATCATCCAGTCATCATCATCATCATCCGTCGTCGTCGTCGTCGTCGTCATCATCGTCATCATCATCATCATCATCATCATCATCATCATCATCATCATCATCATCATCATCATCATCATCATCATCATCATCATCATCATCATCATCATCATCCAGTCATCATCATCCAGTCATCATCATCCAGTCATCATCATCCAGTCATCATCCAGTCATCATCCAGTCATCATCCACATCATCCAATCATCAATCATCATCCAGTCATCAATCATCATCCCAATCATCAATCATCATCCAATCATCAATCATCATCCAGTCATCAATCATCATCCAGTCATCAATCATCATCCCAATCATCAATCATCATCATCCAGTCATCAATCATCATCCAGTCATCAATCATCATCCAGTCATCAATCATCATCATCCAGTCATCAATCATCATCATCATCCGATCATCATCCAGTCATCATCCACATCATCATCCAGTCATCAATCATCATCCAGTCATCAATCATCTTGGAGGTTATGCACTCGCCCTTCGTCCTCAAAACACGCCCATGCGCGGGCCAGCCCCCGTCTGATTTACCCTCTTCCGCTCGCTCCCTCTTTCATTCCATCCCCGGACAGCCCCGCCGCAAGGGCTATTTTCCATACCCCTGTGGCCCGGGCCACGACATTGACATGTTCCTGGTGGGACTCGCCCCCGATGCCGCCCAGGCCAAGCTGCGCTACCTGGAGCGGTACTTCAGGGATATGGTTGAAGGGCAGGGCACTGATGGGACGCGCAATAAGAAACGCACCCGACGGGGGCACAGGGAGAAGCTGCCTGTCCGTGACGCCACCACCACCACCTCCTCCTCCTCCTCCTCCTCCTCCTCCACGCCTCCCCATCGATCGCACAGAAGCGCGCGCCGCACGGGGGAGGACCAACGCCTCCCTCTCAAACATCATCCTTCTGCCTTCTGCTTCTGCCCATCACACACTGACTTCACACACACTTCCTCTCCGTTACTTCTTTCCTCTTTACTCCACACACTTCCTCTCCGATTGATCACTTTGCTTCGCGCACACGTCCTCCTTCTGCTTCGGTCCCAAAACATACACCGCACGTACCACCCACACATCTCACCCACGTCATCATCTCACCTTTGCGTGCCCTGCGCTGGGGGCCATGGGCTGCTGGCCCGTCTGTGGGCGCTCGCTGGCTGTGCCCCCGCTGTGGCTGCTGACCCGCCTGCTGGCTTGTATCTGCTGTGGCTGGTCGCCGCTGCCGTTTCAACGGATGCCTACGCCTCTGTCTGGCGGGCCAATGCGGATGATGGGGATGTACCACAATGCGTTTGGTGCGGCGGCCCGAGCAGCTGCTCATTGTCCGGACGACACACGCCATCTCGTTCATGGCGCCCTCCCTGCCCAAGATCCAGGTTCGTCATCCCCCCCATCATCATTCAGTCATCATCATCATCATCCAATCATCCATCCAATCATCATCATCCATCCAGTCATCAGCATCATCATCCAGTCATCATCATCATCATCATCCAGTCATCAGCATCATCAGCATCATCAGCACCATTATCGTCATTCGTCCCACTCCCCCCCCCCCCCCCCCCCCCCCCCCACCCACACCCACACCCCTCACCCACACCCCCTCACCCTCACTCCATCCACTCCCATCCCACCCTCATCACCCCGCATTTTCTCCCGTATGTCATCATCACCCCCACGTCATCATCCCCTCATCCGGGCTCATCAGGTCATCCTTCGGCTGTACCTGAGCCCCTCCGAGGTGCTATACGGGTTCGACATTGACTCGGTCCGTCATCCTCCCTCCTCCTCCTCTCCCTGCCCCCCCGTCCCGCACCCGTCCCTCAGCTCGCCTCAATCTCCGCCCGCCCGCCCGCCCGCCCAGCCACCCGCCCAGCCACCCGCCCACCCATTCACATCTTCACCCGGGGATGGGATGTGTGTCTCGGGGCAGTGCTGCGCCCTGTACGACGGGCGGATGGTGTACGCCCTGCCTCGCGCCATCCGTGCCATCCAGCAGCAGTCCGTCAGCCATCATCCAATCATCATCATCATCCAGATCATCCAATCATCTCATCAATCATCATCCAATCATCATCATCATCCAATCATCCAATCATCAAAGCATCATCATCATCATCATCATCATCATCCAATCATCCAATCATCCAATCATCCAATCATCCAATCATCCAATCATCCAATCATCCAATCATCCAATCATCCAATCATCCAATCATCCAATCATCCAATCATCATCATCTTCATCATCATCATCATCATCATCATCATCATCCAGTCATCCGTGCCATCCAGCAGCGGTCCGTCACACATTTCATACAGCGCGCACAGACCACCCTCCTTGTCGCGTTCTCTCTCGATCGGCCCCTTTGCCATCATCACCCCTCCGGCACCACATGACATGGCACTGCCTCGACAACCTTTGACATGACCTGCAGATGACATTGTTGCCTCCCCCCCCCCCCCCCCCCCCCCCCCCGCTCGACCCTGATCCCGGATGTGAACGTCATCATCATCATCATCATCATCATCATCATCATCATCATCATCATCATCATCATCATGAACATCTTGACTCACTTGCGTGCCTCCCGTCTGTGTGTTTGGATTTTTTTTAGCGAGTCATCACCAGCATCATTTTCGTGATTCTTCTTCGCAGTTCGCTTCATCTTGCGCGTCATTGGAGCGACCACCTTCCTCCTTTGCTCCCACACCCCCACCCCCCTCTCCATCAAAGATGCCATCCTCACCTCACCACACACATTTACTCGACACACACATCACATATCCTCCTCGCCTCCCATCACCCCCCCCCCCCCCCACACACACACCACCACACATCAGATGCAACCTGTTTGATCTGGGACGGTGCAACGTCACCTTCAATCGGTCCGCCCCCCGCTGCTTCTGCTGCCTGCATCGCATCACCCCCGGGACCCACAGACCCACACGGCGGCACACACACCTCCCCTGCACACCCCACCTCCCTCACGTATCGTCCCCGCACCGACATGAGCCATGCACCACCGTGCACTGCATACTGCTCACATCTCTGGTCTTGGGACTCCCTCCTCCTTCTCATCATCATCATCGTCGTCGTCGTCATCATCATCATCACCACCATCATCATCATCATCATCGTCACCATCATCATCATCATCATCATCATCACCACCACCACCACCATCAACATCATCATTATCATCATCATCATCATCACCAATCATCATCATCATCATTATCATCATTATCATCCATTATCATCTTCATCCATTATTATTATTATTATTATCATCATCATCATCATCATCATCATCATCATCATCATCATCATCATCATCCGCCTCCTCCGTGCCCTGCAGCCGCATCACCAAGTACGCCGCGCGCGGGTTCGCCCTTGCCGTTCCCGGGTTCCGCTGGGACCGCGTCTCGCCCGTGTCCCTTCAAAGGCCCGACTCCCTCCGGCTGAGTCACCTTCTGGTGCGCACCCTGTCCCTCGGGGTGCCCAGGTATGGGCGCCGGGGCTGCCCAAAGAATCAAGTGCTCAAGTACAGCCAAGAGGGCGTCATCCGGGCGGCCAAGGAGACTCGGGCCGCCGATGTCGCTGCGGCCACGGTCCGTCGCTTGCAACCCCACACACACGACCGTGCGCCCTCTGCTTTGTCCTGGGCTGTCCTGTGTGGTGCTGTCCTGTGTGGCGCTGTCCTGTGTGGCGCTGTCCTGTGTGGTGCTGTCCTGTGTGGTGCTGTCCTGTGTGGCGCTGTCCTGTGTGGTGCTGTCCTGTGTGGTGCTGTCCTGGGCTGTCCTGGGCTGTCCTGTGTGGTGCTGTCCTGTGTGGTGCTGTCCTGTGTGGTGCTGTCCTGTGTGGTGCTGTCCTGTGTGGCGCTGTCCTGTGTGGCGCTGTCCTGTGTGGTGCTGTCCTGTGTGGTGCTGTCCTGTGTGGTGCTGTCCTGTGTGGTGCTGTCCTGGGCTGTCCTGGGCTGTCCTGTGTGGTGCTGTCCTGTGTGGTGCTGTCCTGTGTGGTGCTGTCCTGTGTGGTGCTGTCCTGTGTGGTGCTGTCCTGTGTGGTGCTGTCCTGTGTGGTGCTGTCCTGTGTGGTGCTGTCCTGTGTGGTGCTGTCCTGTGTGGTGCTGTCCTGTGTGGTGCTGTCCTGTGTGGTGCTGTCCTGGGCTGTCCTGGGCTGTCCTGGGCTGTCCTGGGCTGTCCTGGGCTGTCCTGGGCTGTCCTGGGCTGTCCTGGGCTGTCCTGGGCTGTCCTGGGCTGTCCTGGGCTGTCCTGGGCTGTCCTGGGCTGTCCTGGGCTGTCCTGGGCTGTCCTGTGCCCTGCCTGTGGTGTCCTGTGCCCTGTATCCATCATCCAATCATGGCTGGCTGCTCTGCGCGTGTGGGTTGCCTGGGACAGCCCCTGGCCGGACTGGAGGAGCACTTTGGACTGATGAAGCTGACCCCAGACGAGCAGCTGCTTGCCACGGCAACCGCAACTGCCACTGCCACACGGCCCGGAGCCCGCGACGACGACGATGATGATGATGATGATGATGATGATGATGATGATGATGGTCCGCATCCCCGCAGCGATGAGGCTGCTGCTGATTGGATGATTGGATCATTGATGATTGGATGATGATCGGATGATGATGATGATGATGATGATGATAATCCCCATGCTCTCCGTCTTGTCATACACCATCTGCACACCACCCTCCGCCTTGTCTGGCAGATTACCACCCCGCCCCGACGATCTTGGGTGATGTTGATGATGATAGACCCCACAATTCCCCATGCTCTCCATCTCATCTGTACACCCGACCACCTCGTCTGGCAGACTACCACCCCGATGATGTTGGTGATGATAAGACCCACATTCCATATGCGCTCCGTCTTGTCATCCACACACCATCTTGCACACCCTACCACCTCGTCTGGCAGACTCCCACCCCGCCCCGACGATGTTGGTGATGATGCTGTTGATGATGTTGGTGATGATGCTGGTGATGATGTTGGTGATGATGTTGGTGATGATAGACCCCACAATCCCCCATGCTCTCACATCTAATCTGTACACCCGACCACCTTGTCTGGTAGATTACCACCCCGACGAGGACGGAGGGGAAGAGGCCGCCGAAGGCGCAGGGGAAGGCGAGGGTGATGATGATGATGATGATGCTGATGATGCTGATGGCGAGGCTCCATTTCGGGCCATGGTCGCCCAGGTCTCCCAGGCCCCCTTCGAACCTTCTCTCTGCTGAGTGACTGGGCCGAAATGGATATGGGCCGAAATGGACCTTCTTTGTATGGGCTGAATGGACCTTCTTTGTATGGGCCGAATGGACCTTCTTTGTATGGGCCGAAATGGACCTTCTTTGTATGGGCTGAATGGCCTTCTTTGTATGGGCCGAATGGACCTTCTTTGTATGGGCCGAATGGACCTTCTTTGTATGGGCTGAAATGGACCCTCTTTGTATGGGCTGAATGGACCTTCTTTGTATGGGCTGATCCTACCGGGGCTGGCTGACCCATCTGTGGTGGGCTGATCGCTCCCCTGCTTGACTGGCCATCCCTGATCCCTGACTGATTGGCTGGCTGTGTCGGATGGCGGATGGCGGATGGCGGATGGCGGGATGGCGGGATGGCGGGATGGCGGGATGGCGGGATGGCGGGGTGGCGGGGTGGCGGGGTGGCGGGGTGGCGGGGTGGCGGGGTGGCGGGGTGGCACTGCAGCTGCAGAGGAGGGCCACATCACGAGGCATCATATGTGTCTCTGTGTGTGTGACGACGGGTGGGTGGGTGGGCGGGTGGCGCGGCAGCTGCGAGAGGAAGGCCACATCACGAGCGGCCTGCAGATGCCCCGCAGGGCATCCGCTTCTACGATGACGACTCGTGCGGCAACTACGAGTCCTCCCTGAGCATGCTCGTCGCACAGGTCCGCACTCCATGTGCAGGTTGTGCTGTGCTGTGGTGGCTCTGGCTGGCTGTGCTGTGCTGTGCTGTGCTGGGCTGTGCTGTCCTAGCTCTGCTGGGCTGGGCTGGGCTGGGCTGGGCTGGGCTGGGCTGGGCTGGGCTGGGCTGGGCTGGGCTGGGCTGGCTGCTGTCTTGTGTTTGGCGACTCACAGTGTGTCATCTCCCTCTGGTCTGTTGACTGGTGTTGACTGGTGTGCTGGGGGGGGGGGGGGGGGGGGGGGGACTTGCAGATCTTGTTGCTTGGCCCTCAGGACTTCCAAACCCCCGAGGCGGCCGCCGATGTCTCCCTGGACAAGGCGGCGGGCGGTGGGCTCCGGTGCGTGCTTGCCGACTCGATGGATGACATCCTGGCTGGACGCATCTCGGCCTCGGTTCTCGAGGAAATCGACCGGCGCCTCGACGTCATCATGGAGGATCGCCATCGGTATGGCTATGGGTATTATGATGATCCCTCCAACCGGCCGCCACGACAGACCGTCGCCGCGGGGGTGGTGCCTGCCCTGTGTCAGGCCCTCCTGAAGACGGCCGGGCTGGCCGGCCCACTGCAATGGATCTCGATTGATCTGGATCGGGCATTTGTGGGCTCCTTCCATCACCCCATCTCGGAGGCCTATCTGGACTGCTACCAGCCCGCGGAAACCGGCGGGGGTCAGAGCAGCCGCCGGAGGACCACGAAAACTGCCCAGAAGGCCGAACGCCGGGGCAGGGAGGAGGTCGATGAGGATGATGATGGTGATGATTGACCGGTTGAGCTGAGGATGACTGATGAGGATGAGGATGAAGATGAGGATGAGGATGACTGATGAGGATGAGGATGATGGATGATGATTGACTGGATGATGACTGGATGATGACTGGATGATGACTGGATGATGACTGGACGATGACTGGATGATGACTGGATGATGACTGGATGATGACTGGATGATGACTGGATGATGACTGGATGATGACTGGATGATGGCTGGATGATGACTGGATGATGACTGGATGATGATTTGGATGGGTGATGCTGCGGACTTCTCCCCTTTGCCTCTTATTCTCAAGTGCGCTCCATTGTAGCAACATATCGGTTGGAAAAAAGAACGTGCTCTCCGAGTGTGCGGGGGGGGGGGGGGGGGATGGGGGGATGTGGATGGTACCCCGGTTGAGGACTCAGGAGGTTGTGTTGAGGGACAATCTACTGGACACGGGGTTCTAAGCCCATCGCCGGAGTGACGACACACTCGTCACTACAGATGGCCGCCGTGCTTGCCCTTCTCCTCTGCTTAGTGGGCGTGCAATTGTGCTCGGGGTAGAGAGAAGAGAGAACATGCTGTGTATTTGCGAGGGCGCAGGCGACAAGTTCAAGAAGAAAGTTTACTCGCGCCTTCGCGCCATGCGTTACACTCCGGGGGGAGCCGGGCCAAATGACCCGTATGATGGCTCCTCCCGGCCGGGGGCCCGCCTGGTGGCGGGGCCGCCCGGTGATGGGTGTGGGTGTTGGGGAGGGGTGCTCACGAAAGGTAGTATTGATGGGACAGTTTCGATTATCGGTCCACTGGCATCATCATCCCGTCTTTGTCCAGGCATGGCCACTCCAGATAAATCACCACGCAACAAATTTTGCCACTGGCCAAACGCCAAGTCTACGGCATCGACTCTGATAAACCGATCGCCACGGTGAAGTGCGACCCAGTTTCAAATGATCGTTACCATTTTTCGTTCTCGAACCTTCCACCGGGAAACGACTCGTTCTTCGGTTTTGCGGTCTGAGTTTGGACCTGATGATCGAAGTCTCGTATCGGCGGCTATTTCTTTGAGGATCGCCATGCTTGACTAAAACGGATCGGTTGATCACATCCACACTAGAGCCGAGCATTCCCCGCCCCCCCCCCCCCCCCCCCCCCCCCCCCCCCTCCAGCCCCCCACACACACACACACACAACAACAACCCAGCGCACGTTCTTGCCAACCGAATCTGTTGATACATGGTGGCGCACTACAACATGCGCGTGACCCGGAAAATCCAATGGGAGAAAGAGGAGAGGCGAAGGAGAGAATCATCACAACTTGATCGCTCGCAGCCCATCCAGAGAACGCCAACGCCAACGTCACTCCTCGACGTCGTCATCATCCTCAGCACAACCGGTCATCATCATCATCATCATCGTCGTCATCCCTGCCCCGTCGCTCGGCCTTCCTGGCAGGTTTCATGGTCTTCCGGCCGCTGCTCTCACCCTCGCCGGGTGATTCAGCCTTGTCCGCGGGCTGGTAGCAGTCCAGATAGGCCTCCGAGATGGGGTGGTGGAAGGAGCCCACAAATGCCCGATCCAGATCAATTGAGATCCACTGCAGTGGGCCGGCCAGCCCAGCCGTCTTCAGGAGGGCCTGGCACAGGACAGGCACCACCCCCGCAGCGACAGTCTGCCGTGCCGGCCGGTCGGTGTGACCATAGTACGCATAGCCATACTGGTGGCGCCCCTCCATGATAACCGCGAGCCGCCGGTCGATTTCCTCGAGGACCGAGGCCGACATGCGTCCAGCCAGGATATCATCCATTGAGTCGGCAAGCACGCAACGAAGCCCACAGCCCGCCGCGGGGGAGACCTCGGCGGCCTCCTCGGGGGTCCGGAAGTTTTGAGGGCCAAGCGTCAAGAGCTGCTCAAGGCACCCACCAAGCACCCACCAGCCACACCAGACCAGCGGGGGGCGACGTAGTGAGGAGGCAGAGCCGTAGGGGGAGACGAACAAGGCACAGTCAGTCAGGCAGCCAATCCCTCAGCCCCGGCCCCAGCCGAGACGGCCGAGTAGCCAGACTGCAGTCGCCACAGCACGACAGCCAGCACAGCACAGCGCAGCACAGCCTGCCAGCACAGCACAGCACAGCACAGCACAGCACAGCACAGCACAGCACAGCACAGCACAGCACAGCACAGCACAGACAACTCCAGCACAGGGGATGCGGGCAGACCTGTGCGCCGAGCATGCTCAGGGAGGACTCGTAGTCGCCACAGCACAGACAGCACGCACAGCCAGCCCAGCCCCCAGCCCAGCCCAGCCCAGCCAACACAGGGACAGTCATGCGTGCGGACCTGTGCGACGAGCATGCTCAGGGAGGATTCGTAGTCACCACACGAGTCGGCGTCGTAGAAGCCGGATGCCTTGCGGGGCATCTGCAGGCCGCTCGTGATGTGGCCTTCCTCTCGCAGCTGCCCATCCGCCACCCCGCCAATCCGTCGTCACACAGAGACACACATATGATGCCTCCTCTCGCAGCCCCCTCTTGCAGATCTCGGCATTCCACTTTGACTGGATGATGATGCTGATGATTGGATGATGATTGGATGATGATGACGTTGGGTGATGATGATTGGGCGATGGTGATGAAGATTGGATGATGATTGGATGATGATTGGATGATGATGATGATTGGATGATTGGATGATGATGATGACTGGATGATGATGATGACCCACTGATGATGATGATGATGATGATGATGATGATGACTGATGATAATGATTGATTGATGGATGATGATTGGTGATGATGATGATGATGATGATGATGATGATGATGATGATGATGATGATGATGATGATGATGATGATGATGATGATGATGATGATGATGATGATGATGATGATGATGATGATGATGATGATGATGATGATGATTGGATGATGATGATGATTGGATGATGATGATGATTGGATGATGATGATGATGATGATTGGATGATGATGATTGGATGCTGATGATGCTGATGCTGATGATGATGCTGATGATGCTGATGATGATTGGGTGATGATGATTGGGTGATGTGGGTGATGACGCTGCTGATGCTGATGCTGATGGCGGACCGTGGCCGCAGCGACATCGGCGGCCCGAGTCTCCTTGGCCGCCCAGATGACGCCCTGCTGGCTGTACTTGAGCACTTGATACTTTCGGCAGCCCCGGCGCCCATACGTGGGCGCGCCAAGGGACAGGGTGCGCACCAGAAGGTGACTCAGCCGGAGGGAGTCGGGCCTTTGAAGGGACGCGGGCGAGACGCGGTCCCAGCGGAACCCGGGGACGGCAAGGGCGAACCCGCGCGCGGCGTACTTGGTGATGCGGCTGCAGGGCACGGAGGAGGCGGATGATGATGATGATGATGATGATGATGATGATGATGATGATGATGATGATGATGATGATGATGATGATGATGATGATGATGATGATGATGATGATGATGATGATGATGATGATGATGATGATGATGATGATGATGATGATGATGATGATGATGATGATGATGATGATGATGATGATGATGATTGGATGGATGATTGGATGGATGATTGGATGATGATTGGATGGATGATTGGATGATTATGATGAGTGGATGATGATGAATGGATGATGCTGATGCTGATGCTGCTGCTTGATGATGATGATGCTGCTGCTTGATGCTGATGATGATGACGACGACGACGACGATTGGTGATGCTGATTGGAGTGATGATGACGGTGATGATGACGGTGATGATGACGATGATGATGACGATGAGGAAGAGGAGGAGGAGGGAGCCCCAAGACCAGAAATGTGTGCAATATGCAGTGCCCGGTGCATGGCTCATGTCGGTGGACGGGGACGATCCGTGGGGGAGGTGGGGTGTGCAGGGAGGGGGATGTGTGGTGTGTGCCGCCGTGTGGGTCTGTGGGTCCCGGGGGTGATGCAGGCAGCAGCAGCGGGAGGCGGACCGATTGAAGGTGACGTTGCACCGTCCCAGATCGAACAGGTTGCATCTGATGTGTGTGTTGGACAGAAGCAGAAGGAAGGGGGACGATGTTAAAAGGGACAAGTTGGTGTGGTTGAAACAGGGGGTGAGTTCCCACCACTCGACGAAAAGACGCCACGAATCACGTGATGTGGTGAGGTGAGGGTGGCGTGTGTGTGTGTGTGTGTGGAGCAAAGGGACAGGAAAGGGTCTCAAATGACGCGCATCTGAAGCGAACTTGGGGGGGCCCGGCGACCAAGAATCACAAAAATGATGCTGTGATGACTCCCCAAAAACATCCAAACACAGACAGGCACAGGGAGGCACGCAAATGGGGGCAATGCGTTCACATCCCCGGGGTCAGGGTCGAGTGGGGGGGGGGAAGAACGCGGCATGATTCTCTGCAGGATCGTGCCCCAAGGTTGTTGAGGCGATGTCATGTCAATGTAGTGCCGGATGGGTGAGTGAGGGTGGCAGAGGGGCCGACCGAGATGGCGGCACGCCAAGCCAAGGAGTGCGATGTCGTCGTAAAGAAGGAGAGAAGTCACGGGGGAACACAAAAAAAGCCGATGGTGCGCGATGTCCGTGTTGTGCGCGTCATGCCTGGCGGCGGACCGCTGCTGGATGATTGATGATGACTGGATGGCTGGAGGCTGGATGGCTGGATGGATGGCTGGATGGAGACGATGATGATGATTGGAGAGATCGTCGATGGATTCTGGCTCTACCCGCAGACACAGGCAAACGAGATTGTTACTCGGCCAGGCCTTTGCGGGGGGCATTGGATGATGATGATGATTGGATGATGACGGTGATGATTGGATGATGATGATGATGATTGGATGATGGCTGACGGACCGCTGCTGGATGGCACGGATGGCGCGAGGCAGGGCGTACACCATCCGCCCGTCATACAGGGCACAGCACTGCCCCCCGAGGCACATAGTCACCCGGATCCGAAGATGAGAATGGGTGGGCGGGTGGATGGGCGGGCGGATGGGCGGGGCGGGTTTTTGGCTAGGAGGGAGGAGGGGGAGGGAGGATGACCGACCGAGTCGATGTCGAATCCGTATAGCACCTCGGAGGGGCTCAGGTACAGCCGAAGGATGACCTGATGATCCCGGATGAGGGGATGATGACGTGGGGGTGATGATGACACACGGTAGGAGGTGATGACGTGGGGGAGAAAATGACGATGGGTGGGATGGGAGTGGATGGGTGTGGGTGAGGGGGTGTGACGAACCTGGATCTTGGGCAGAGAGGGCGCCATGAACGAGATGGCGTGGGTCGTCCGGACAATGAGCAGCTGCTCGGACCGCCGCACCAAAGGCATTGAATCATCCCATCATCCGTCACGTGAGAGCGGCCGCCACGACGCGTCGACACCCGTCGAATCGGCGCGACCGGCCACACAGCAGATACACACAGCCAGCAGACGGGTCAGCAGCCCATGGCCACAGCGGGTCCACACAGCCCAGCGAGGGCCCACAGGCGGGCCAACAGCCCAATGGCCACCAGCGCAGGGCACGCAAAGGTGAGATGATGACGGGGGTGAGATGTGCGGTGTGGTGTGTGAGGTGCTGCGTTGGTGGGACAGATGAAGGACAATGTTTGAGAGGACGCTGGACCGGGCAATCGGCATATGATGATTAGATGGGAGGCGTGAGGAGGTGTGCTGTGTTGGGACCGAGGCAGAAGGAGGAAGGACGATATTTGAGGTGACGCTGGGCCGGGCAATCGGGATGATGATAGACGGCGTGGAGGAAGGACGGTGTTTGACGGTATGATGATAGATGGAAGGCGTGGTGTCGAGAGGGTGACGCTGGGCCGTCTGTATGACATCTGGGAGGCGTGGAGGAGGAGGAGGAGGTGGCGCCACAGACAGGCAGCTTCTCCCTCCTGTGCGCCCGGCGGGCATGCTTCTTGTTGCGGGTCCCATCAGTGCCCTCCCCTTCGACCATGTCCCTGAAGTACCGCTCCAGGTAGCGGAGCTTGGCCTGGGCGGCGTCGGGGGCGAGGCCCACCAGGAACATGTCAATGTCGTGGCCCGAGCCGCAGGGGTGTGGAAAATAGCCCTTGCAGTGGGGCTGTCCGGGGATGGGATGGAAGCGGGAGCGGCAAGGATGAGTCGACAGGTGGCCCGGACGAAGGGTGATGAGGGCGAGCGGTGCGCGGGCAGACTGAGTGCATGACCTCCATGGTGATGATGATGATGATGATGATGATGCTAATGCTGATGCTGATGCTGATGATTGGATGATGATGACGGTTGGATGATGATGACGGTTGGATGATGATTGGATGATGATTGGATGATGATTGGATGATGATTGGATGATGATTGGATGATGATACTGATGCTGATGATGATGGAGGCGGACCGAGAGCATGGCCTCCAAGACCGACCCGCCGGCCACCACAATGCCGTTCCAATCGAAAGTCTCCCCGAAGGCACTGTCGGATGTTGACGGGGATGAATCGGGTGAACAAGGGATCTCAAGAACACAGACTTTTCGCTGACATCCGCAAAGCGCTCCCGCCAGTCGGCCAGCGAGAGGGCCGGCCGGAACTCGACCGACTTGGCCTCGGGTAACAGCCGCGGTACGTGGAAGCAATCCGGACGTGGGTCGAGCAGGTGTTCGCTCCCGGGGCCAAAGATGGGAACCAGGTCAAGATAGGGGTCCTATAATTGCGAGAATGCGATGTGCTATGTGAGCCACCAAAGAAAAGAGAAGCGCAAACCTGCACCAGGGGGTGATGCCGATCGAGGGCAAACAGATGCCGGAGCATGTCGATGCGGCGCTTCATCTCCAGATCGGCCACACTCAGCCGAAACTGATCTGTGGTGGCAGAGAAAAGGAAGATCGAAATTTGTTCGCAGTTTTGAAAATTTTGTGGAAAAAATTGGACAGAGCGGAGTGTACAACAGACCGGCCGGATAATGGAGATAGTCCACCAGCGTGGTGATGCAAAAGTAAGAGGCGCACTCGAGCACCTTCATCCGGAAGGCCTCGTCGTTAAGCTGGAGGTAGCTCAGCAGATGGGCGCCATTCTCGAGATAGCCCAGGATGACCGTGAACGAGGCGACGTCATCCCAACTCACGGGTATGACCCCTTCGACGTCACCCGCGGTCTGCCAGCGGCCACTGAGCAGCGTCGTGAAGAAGGTGTTGGGCTCGCTCATCAGGTAGCGGGTGGACACCGTGAAAACCTGTCCGGCAACGCGAAGCTTGCACGTGACAGGGTCCTCATCGGGGATGTTCGGCCGGCCGACATCGTCGGGGTGCACAAAGGAGGTCCGTTGGCGCTGGCGGATGGAGATGATTTCCCACTTTTGGCGGAGAGCCGAGAGAGAATCGCGCATCGTTGCTTCGAATTCGGGAGTTGCAGAATTAAGCAACTCGCGAAACTGAGCCTCAATTTCCTGGATGGCTTTCGGTTCCATTGCTGGATGGATTTGACGAACAACCGAGCGAACTGCCGGGGCTGAGTTGATCGAGCCGGCTGAACGGCAGCCCGCCCGCAGGCAGCCCAGTCAGAGCCCGTCAATCCAGTCACTCGTTCGTCTCTCGGAGTGATGATGCTTTCAGACAACGGTCTGGATGTAGATGTTCATCAAATCCACAACACTATTTTTCACGAAGACCCCTTTCTGCCTGGATTTATGTTCGAGCTCCTGTGGGCCCTGTCACGTGGTGAAGATGCGAACACCCTTCGTTTGTATATTCAACTTCTTGGCATCTCGCACGGTACACGGCAGGCCATTCGTGGGACTTTACGGCAGATCTCATTCGACGACATGGCGATCGGGTCATCGCCGGATGACATCAAACAGGAAGAAGATCGGCTGCCCCCACTCACGGCGGATGCCCTGGCTGCTCTGATTGGTCCCTGCAAGGGGCTCGTCAAGCTGTCCCTGCCCTCTCGTGACCCGGGCCTGTGGGGCTGCGGGCGCACCGTGAGTGGCTATGTCCCCTGGGTCGATGAGGCCTTCGCCGGGCACACCCAGCTGGCCACGCTGCGCATCCCCACGGGAGATTCGTTGATGGCTGCCCTGCCACGCATCTTGGGCCATCTCCCTGGCCTGGTGGATTTTCAGCTGACCACCTGCCGGCCCTGCGATCCCACAGCGGTCCTGCCTGCCCTGACGCTGTGCCCCTGTCTCGAGGCCGTGGACTGGGGCGGTTTGCCCTTCGACCCGGCTTTACTGCTGGTCCCAAACCCGCCCCACGCACCGCTGTGCGCACGGCTCAGACGGCTGTCCCTACCCGCAGCCTCCTCGGATGAGAAACTCGCGCTCTTCATCCGATCGCTGGCCCGTCTCGAGCAGCTCGGCCTCGAGGAGTGCGATGACGGCACTCTGGCCTGTGTCGGGCCCCATTTGACCCAACTGAAGGTGCCCGCCAACAAACTGAGCCCACTGTGCGCCGAGGGGTTCGGCCGGTTGGAGGACATCGAGATCATGGATCATCCGAAGACCCCCGAGCTTGCGATCGCCATGCTGCGGGCCAACCGGGCCACACTCCGCTCGGTTTCCCTGCGTCGCTGTCGCCTCACCGGCTCTTTCTTCGAGGCACTGGCCGCCTGTCCCGGCTTGACCCACCTGGACCTGTCCATCCGGCTCGGTGGTTGTGCAGACTTCAACCTGTCGGAGATCCCGCAGGATCTGCTCCACCGCCTGGAGTCGCTTCGGCTCCACGAGGCCAAGTTCGGCGGTCACCGACACCACCGAAGCCCCATCGAGAGCCCAATTTCCCTCGCCAGCCCCACTCTGCGCACCCTGAATATGGACCTGGATCTGGGCGTCCGCGCCACGTTGGCCCTGGACTGCCCCGCGCTCGAGTCACTCACCCTGCCCACCGCCGAGTACTACCGATACCCGCTGGTCCTCAACTGCCCGCAGCTGCGCCGGATTGCAGGACTGGCCGAGCAGGACTTGGCGGAGTGCAGCCCGATGCCATGGCTGACCCGGGTGTCCTATGCCAAGCAACCGGCCTCGTATGGGCACCTCGACGGCTCTCGTGCGGTCCTGTTTGATGCCCTGCGAACCGGCTGGCCCGCTGTCACGCACCTGGACGGAGTGCGCCTTGCCCAGTTCGATGACCTCGCCAGGCTGTTTCAAGCAGCTCCTGCCCTGCGACACCTGCGGGCCAAACTGGTGGTGTCCCCTGGTGAAGGCAGCCCCGTCCTGGCCATCGACCGCCTGGAATCACTGGACCTGACCCTCACGGCTGCCCTCGGCAAGGCATTTTTGGCAGGGAACGCCTCGATGCACCTTCGGGTCGAGGCGCCCCGCCTCCGCTTGCTCACGCTGTCCGAAAACTCCCCCGCCACCAGCATTCGCACACTGGCCGTGCACTGCCCGGCCCTGGCAGGCCTTCGCCTGCTCCGGATGCGGGACTTGACCGCGTTTACCCTGGCCAGTTCCCCCCACAGTCTTCACATTGACCGCTGCCCCGCCATGGACCCCGCCTGCCTCCTGGCCTGCCTGCTGGGGCGCCACGGGTCGGCCTTGCGCCGAATCTTCCTCGGGGGTCTCTCCACGCCATGCCGCGCAGCCTGGATCGAGCTTGCCGCTGCCCTGGGTGCGCTGCCCCGGCTCACGGATCTCCGGCTGGGCAACCACCCCGCGCCCAGCCTCTGCCTCACCTGCCCGGCCCTGCGGCGCCTGGAGCTTCCTCAGGACCCAACCACGGACGACCTCGCGTGACCAGCCTGGAGCTCGATCTGGGGCCGACCGGCTTTATCCCCCCAAACTCGCTGCTGAACCGTCTTGAGCATCTCGCTTTGTCTGCCAAACCGAAAGTCTTCGATTCGATCGGCATCACCAGCGAGCGCCTCCGGTCGCTGTGCCTCCACCTGACCATAGGACCTTCGGCCACCGTGACCCTGGACTGCCCCGCCCTGGAGACCATCACCGGCCTGCCGCGGGAGGAGGGTGACGAGCCGTACGATCTGGAATGTCCCCGGCTGAGTTCCGTCCAGGGGTACGATCTGGTCCTGGAATGCCCCCGGCTGCGCTCCGTCCAGGGGCTCCCAGCGACCGCGAACGTGCTACTGCCCCCAGTCATGCCCGACCTGGTGATGGTCGAAGCAGCAGCGGAGGAGCCCGGCCGCGAGCCCCCCTGGCTGCCCACGCTGCTGGCCGCGGCACCCCGCCTACGCGAGGCGCGGCTGGACCGGGTGTATCTCGGCTCCGGGGGAACTCTGGCCCGGCTGCTTGCCTCACGCACCTTGACCCACCTTCAAATCAGGCTGGGGACGGGGCGCTTCCACCCTCGAGCATCCTGAAGGAGGGCAGCTGCTCTTGCCTGCCCAGCTGACGCATGCCGACATCACGATGCCCATGTGCGGGAGCTGGGCGCAGCAGATTGTGGCCCGGGGGTTGCGCAGCCTCCGCTTGCATGGCTTGGCTGACTCATTACGGGTGACTGTCATCTGCCCGGCCCTGACCTCCCTCACCATCGACCTGGGCGGCCGTGTGGCCTTTGTGGTGGCTCAGGGGACCCCTCGTTTCTTCATGCTCGACGGCTGCGATGAGGCGGTGGGCCCCAGCCTTGTGGCCTTCCTCTCCTCCACGGGCGGGGCGGCGGCTCGCCTGCGCCGCGTGGCTCTTCGACGGATCGAGACGGGTCCATGCTGGCCCCAAATCATGGCGGCCCTGGCGGGATTGCCCCTGCTGGCCAGCCTGGTTCTCACGAACACTGGCTCCCCCGCCGCCACTGTCGTTCCATTCTCGCTGTCCAGCCCCTCCTTGCGGCACCTGTGCATCCGCTTTCTCCAAGTCTCCGCGCTGGAGCTCAACTGCCCCCTGCTGGAGGAGCTCTGGGCCTCCTTCGAAGACATCCGCCGATTCGCCCTGATCGGGCCTGCCCCCAGACAGGGCACCATGCGCCGCATTGGGCACAGCCGTTCTGTCACCTGGGCCGCGCAGATGGAGCGACTGTTCCCCGGGGCCACCGTTGAGCGGTGACACAAGAGACCCAGGCCCCGACCCGCCCCCTACCCACTCCTTCCCTCCTCCGCATCGTTGAGGACTTTCTCATCGCTTTTTTTTTTTCACTTGGGACCCTTGTAAATGAAACCGGTACTTTTGGCTCTCCCTCGTGGCCAATTCGGGTCGGGAGGTCCGCCCCCACAAATCACCCGCCCGGAGAGGGAGAGGCTGTGTTATCGAGGCATTGCGCAGGACGTCATCAGTCTCTCGCTTTCCCTCCTGTACCAAAAATTTTGCCGTTCATCCCAATACGCCGCGCGTTCTGGGGGGGGGGGGGGGGGGGGGGGGGTGGTTCGTCCAATAATTCATGATAAACGTGTTGGCCCGGGAATAGGATCAAAAGCCGGAGAGAACACAGAGGCACCACCGACGACCACCACACCGCTTTGGCCAAACGGACTCGCCGGAATTCAACCGCCTCGCTCGGTGGGCTCGGGCAGCCTGGCCCTGACCCGGACAGGAACCAATTTGCCCTCTTTGCGCCGGCTCGGTCTGAAGGTCCTGGGGGAAGAGCGATCCTGCCGGAAGGATAATGGAGGACTCGAAGGTCTGCTCCGCTCTTCGTTTGCCTCTTCTCGTTAAAACGCTTGCAATCCCAGAGAGCACGGGCAGGAGATGCAACCGAGCAAGAAGCGGATCATCACTTTCTTGAACATGCTCCGTCCGAACTCCTGCGTGCCATCGTCGAGGCCTCCGATTGGGCTCTTCGCACATACGCGGCACTAATTGGCCTTTCGCAACGCACCCGCGCTCGCCTGCTCGGCACCCTCCGTGAGATGTCATTTGAGAACCCCGATCATGTCGACCCGTATGAGCGCGGGACTCTCGCCTCACCCCGACCGCCAATGCCATGGCGGCTTTACTGGGCCCATGCAAGACCCTCGTCAAGTTGTCCTTCCCCAATGAGTCCGAATCCCTTCTGCAGGAGGATGCGCCGCTCCTGTTTGGGTGTGGCGCCACCGCGGCCGCCTGCGCCGCCTGGGTGGATGAGGCCTTCGCCGGCCATGGCCGGCTCACCTCGCTGCGACTGCCTCGAGAGCCGTTCCTTCCTGCCCTCGGGCGCATCCTGGGCCACCTGCCCGGGCTGGTGGAGCTGCACATCATGTACCCCCCGTTCGGCGGCTTCGCAGCCAGCTTCGACAGAGCGCCTGCGCCAGACGTTCTTCGAATCACATCTACCCTACGCGGCTCGATGCCGCCAGCCCTGCGCGTACTCCGGCTTGACTTCCCGTGCTTGGCCAGGCCCTTGAGGATCTTGTGGCTGCCCTGGCGCCCTGCGCGGGGACCCTCGAGGAGCTCGACGTCGCTCGGTGCGAGTTGGGGGAGGTCCAGGATTTTCTCGGCCGCTTTCCGTCCATCAGCCGGCTCACACTGGGGCCCATCGTGGTCGGCGACCTGCAGCCCGTGGCAGCCCGGTTGACTCAGCTGACCGTCCGCGACCTGTTTGACAGGAAGCTGCTCGCTCTGCCGAATGGCGGCGGCCTACTGGAGTCTCTCAAAGTCGACTTCTGTTCGGGTCAGAAGGCCGTCGCCTGCCTCCTGCCACCCAACCAGGACACCCTACGGCACATTGCGTTGGGCTCGCCGTGGGAGGACGAGGCGGCAGTGGATCTGCTGTCATCCCTGCCCCACCTGACCAGCCTGGAGCTCGATCTGGGGCCGACCGGCTTTATCCCCCCAAACTCGCTGCTGAACCGTCTTGAGCATCTCGCTTTGTCTGCCAAACCGAAAGTCTTCGATTCGATCGGCATCACCAGCGAGCGCCTCCGGTCGCTGTGCCTCCACCTGACCATAGGACCTTCGGCCACCGTGACCCTGGACTGCCCCGCCCTGGAGACCATCACCGGCCTGCCGCGGGAGGAGGGTGACGAGCCGTACGATCTGGAATGTCCCCGGCTGAGTTCCGTCCAGGGGTACGATCTGGTCCTGGAATGCCCCCGGCTGCGCTCCGTCCAGGGGCTCCCAGCGACCGCGAACGTGCTACTGCCCCCAGTCATGCCCGACCTGGTGATGGTCGAAGCAGCAGCGGAGGAGCCCGGCCGCGAGCCCCTGGCTGCCCACGCTGCTGGCCGCGGCACCCCGCCTACGCGAGGCGCGGCTGGACCGGGTGTATCTCGGCTCCGGGGGAACTCTGGCCCGGCTGCTTGCCTCACGCACCTTGACCCACCTTCAAATCAGGCTGGGGGACGGGGCGCTTCCACCCTCGAGCATCCTGAAGGAGGGGCAGCTGCTCTTGCCTGCCCAGCTGACGCATGCCGACATCACGATGCCCATGTGCGGGAGCTGGGCGCAGCAGATTGTGGCCCGGGGGTTGCGCAGCCTCCGCTTGCATGGCTTGGCTGACTCATTACGGGTGACTGTCATCTGCCCGGCCCTGACCTCCCTCACCATCGACCTGGGCGGCCGTGTGGCCTTTGTGGTGGCTCAGGGGACCCCTCGTTTCTTCATGCTCGACGGCTGCGATGAGGCGGTGGGCCCCAGCCTTGTGGCCTTCCTCTCCTCCACGGGCGGGGCGGCGGCTCGCCTGCGCCGCGTGGCTCTTCGACGGATCGAGACGGGTCCATGCTGGCCCCAAATCATGGCGGCCCTGGCGGGATTGCCCCTGCTGGCCAGCCTGGTTCTCACGAACACTGGCTCCCCCGCCGCCACTGTCGTTCCATTCTCGCTGTCCAGCCCCTCCTTGCGGCACCTGTGCATCCGCTTTCTCCAAGTCTCCGCGCTGGAGCTCAACTGCCCCCTGCTGGAGGAGCTCTGGGCCTCCTTCGAAGACATCCGCCGATTCGCCCTGATCGGGCCTGCCCCCAGACAGGGCACCATGCGCCGCATTGGGCACAGCCGTTCTGTCACCTGGGCCGCGCAGATGGAGCGACTGTTCCCCGGGGCCACCGTTGAGCGGTGACACAAGAGACCCAGGCCCCGACCCGCCCCCTACCCACTCCTTCCCTCCTCCGCATCGTTGAGGACTTTCTCATCGCTTTTTTTTCACTTGGGACCCTTGTAAATGAAACCGGTACTTTTGGCTCTCCCTCGTGGCCAATTCGGGTCGGGAGGTCCGCCCCCACAAATCACCCGCCCGGAGAGGGAGAGGCTGTGTTATCGAGGCATTGCGCAGGACGTCATCAGTCTCTCGCTTTCCCTCCTGTACCAAAAATTTTGCCGTTCATCCCAATACGCCGCGCGTTCTGGGGGGGGGGGGGGGGGGGGGGGTGGTTCGTCCAATAATTCATGATAAACGTGTTGGCCCGGGAATAGGATCAAAAGCCGGAGAGAACACAGAGGCACCACCGACGACCACCACACCGCTTTGGCCAAACGGACTCGCCGGAATTCAACCGCCTCGCTCGGTGGGCTCGGGCAGCCTGGCCCTGACCCGGACAGGAACCAATTTGCCCTCTTTGCGCCGGCTCGGTCTGAAGGTCCTGGGGGAAGAGCGATCCTGCCGGAAGGATAATGGAGGACTCGAAGGTCTGCTCCGCTCTTCGTTTGCCTCTTCTCGTTAAAACGCTTGCAATCCCAGAGAGCACGGGCAGGAGATGCAACCGAGCAAGAAGCGGATCATCACTTTCTTGAACATGCTCCGTCCGAACTCCTGCGTGCCATCGTCGAGGCCTCCGATTGGGCTCTTCGCACATACGCGGCACTAATTGGCCTTTCGCAACGCACCCGCGCTCGCCTGCTCGGCACCCTCCGTGAGATGTCATTTGAGAACCCCGATCATGTCGACCCGTATGAGCGCGGGACTCTCGCCCTCACCCCGACCGCCAATGCCATGGCGGCTTTACTGGGCCCATGCAAGACCCTCGTCAAGTTGTCCTTCCCCAATGAGTCCGAATCCCTTCTGCAGGAGGATGCGCCGCTCCTGTTTGGGTGTGGCGCCACCGCGGCCGCCTGCGCCGCCTGGGTGGATGAGGCCTTCGCCGGCCATGGCCGGCTCACCTCGCTGCGACTGCCTCGAGAGCCGTTCCTTCCTGCCCTCGGGCGCATCCTGGGCCACCTGCCCGGGCTGGTGGAGCTGCACATCATGTACCCCCCGTTCGGCGGCTTCGCAGCCAGCTTCGACAGAGCGCCTGCGCCAGACGTTCTTCGAATCACATCTACCCTACGCGGCTCGATGCCGCCAGCCCTGCGCGTACTCCGGCTTGACTTCCCCGTGCTTGGCCAGGCCCTTGAGGATCTTGTGGCTGCCCTGGCGCCCTGCGCGGGGACCCTCGAGGAGCTCGACGTCGCTCGGTGCGAGTTGGGGGAGGTCCAGGATTTTCTCGGCCGCTTTCCGTCCATCAGCCGGCTCACACTGGGGCCCATCGTGGTCGGCGACCTGCAGCCCGTGGCAGCCCGGTTGACTCAGCTGACCGTCCGCGACCTGTTTGACAGGAAGCTGCTCGCTCTGCCGAATGGCGGCGGCCTACTGGAGTCTCTCAAAGTCGACTTCTGTTCGGGTCAGAAGGCCGTCGCCTGCCTCCTGCCACCCAACCAGGACACCCTACGGCACATTGCGTTGGGCTCGCCGTGGGAGGACGAGGCGGCAGTGGATCTGCTGTCATCCCTGCCCCACCTGACCAGCCTGGAGCTCGATCTGGGGCCGACCGGCTTTATCCCCCCAAACTCGCTGCTGAACCGTCTTGAGCATCTCGCTTTGTCTGCCAAACCGAAAGTCTTCGATTCGATCGGCATCACCAGCGAGCGCCTCCGGTCGCTGTGCCTCCACCTGACCATAGGACCTTCGGCCACCGTGACCCTGGACTGCCCCGCCCTGGAGACCATCACCGGCCTGCCGCGGGAGGAGGGTGACGAGCCGTACGATCTGGAATGTCCCCGGCTGAGTTCCGTCCAGGGGTACGATCTGGTCCTGGAATGCCCCCGGCTGCGCTCCGTCCAGGGGCTCCCAGCGACCGCGAACGTGCTACTGCCCCCAGTCATGCCCGACCTGGTGATGGTCGAAGCAGCAGCGGAGGAGCCCGGCCGCGAGCCCCCCTGGCTGCCCACGCTGCTGGCCGCGGCACCCCGCCTACGCGAGGCGCGGCTGGACCGGGTGTATCTCGGCTCCGGGGGAACTCTGGCCCGGCTGCTTGCCTCACGCACCTTGACCCACCTTCAAATCAGGCTGGGGGACGGGGCGCTTCCACCCTCGAGCATCCTGAAGGAGGGGCAGCTGCTCTTGCCTGCCCAGCTGACGCATGCCGACATCACGATGCCCATGTGCGGGAGCTGGGCGCAGCAGATTGTGGCCCGGGGGTTGCGCAGCCTCCGCTTGCATGGCTTGGCTGACTCATTACGGGTGACTGTCATCTGCCCGGCCCTGACCTCCCTCACCATCGACCTGGGCGGCCGTGTGGCCTTTGTGGTGGCTCAGGGGACCCCTCGTTTCTTCATGCTCGACGGCTGCGATGAGGCGGTGGGCCCCAGCCTTGTGGCCTTCCTCTCCTCCACGGGCGGGGCGGCGGCTCGCCTGCGCCGCGTGGCTCTTCGACGGATCGAGACGGGTCCATGCTGGCCCCAAATCATGGCGGCCCTGGCGGGATTGCCCCTGCTGGCCAGCCTGGTTCTCACGAACACTGGCTCCCCCGCCGCCACTGTCGTTCCATTCTCGCTGTCCAGCCCCTCCTTGCGGCACCTGTGCATCCGCTTTCTCCAAGTCTCCGCGCTGGAGCTCAACTGCCCCCTGCTGGAGGAGCTCTGGGCCTCCTTCGAAGACATCCGCCGATTCGCCCTGATCGGGCCTGCCCCCAGACAGGGCACCATGCGCCGCATTGGGCACAGCCGTTCTGTCACCTGGGCCGCGCAGATGGAGCGACTGTTCCCCGGGGCCACCGTTGAGCGGTGACACAAGAGACCCAGGCCCCCGACCCGCCCCCCTACCCACTCCTTCCCTCCTCCGCATCGTTGAGGACTTTCTCATCGCTTTTTTTTTTTCACTTGGGACCCTTGTAAATGAAACCGGTACTTTTGGCTCTCCCTCGTGGCCAATTCGGGTCGGGAGGTCCGCCCCCACAAATCACCCGCCCGGAGAGGGAGAGGCTGTGTTATCGAGGCATTGCGCAGGACGTCATCAGTCTCTCGCTTTCCCTCCTGTACCAAAAATTTTGCCGTTCATCCCAATACGCCGCGCGTTCTGGGGGGGGGGGGGGGGGGGGGTGGTTCGTCCAATAATTCATGATAAACGTGTTGGCCCGGGAATAGGATCAAAAGCCGGAGAGAACACAGAGGCACCACCGACGACCACCACACCGCTTTGGCCAAACGGACTCGCCGGAATTCAACCGCCTCGCTCGGTGGGCTCGGGCAGCCTGGCCCTGACCCGGACAGGAACCAATTTGCCCTCTTTGCGCCGGCTCGGTCTGAAGGTCCTGGGGGAAGAGCGATCCTGCCGGAAGGATAATGGAGGACTCGAAGGTCTGCTCCGCTCTTCGTTTGCCTCTTCTCGTTAAAACGCTTGCAATCCCAGAGAGCACGGGCAGGAGATGCAACCGAGCAAGAAGCGGATCATCACTTTCTTGAACATGCTCCGTCCGAACTCCTGCGTGCCATCGTCGAGGCCTCCGATTGGGCTCTTCGCACATACGCGGCACTAATTGGCCTTTCGCAACGCACCCGCGCTCGCCTGCTCGGCACCCTCCGTGAGATGTCATTTGAGAACCCCGATCATGTCGACCCGTATGAGCGCGGGACTCTCGCCCTCACCCCGACCGCCAATGCCATGGCGGCTTTACTGGGCCCATGCAAGACCCTCGTCAAGTTGTCCTTCCCCAATGAGTCCGAATCCCTTCTGCAGGAGGATGCGCCGCTCCTGTTTGGGTGTGGCGCCACCGCGGCCGCCTGCGCCGCCTGGGTGGATGAGGCCTTCGCCGGCCATGGCCGGCTCACCTCGCTGCGACTGCCTCGAGAGCCGTTCCTTCCTGCCCTCGGGCGCATCCTGGGCCACCTGCCCGGGCTGGTGGAGCTGCACATCATGTACCCCCCGTTCGGCGGCTTCGCAGCCAGCTTCGACAGAGCGCCTGCGCCAGACGTTCTTCGAATCACATCTACCCTACGCGGCTCGATGCCGCCAGCCCTGCGCGTACTCCGGCTTGACTTCCCCGTGCTTGGCCAGGCCCTTGAGGATCTTGTGGCTGCCCTGGCGCCCTGCGCGGGGACCCTCGAGGAGCTCGACGTCGCTCGGTGCGAGTTGGGGGAGGTCCAGGATTTTCTCGGCCGCTTTCCGTCCATCAGCCGGCTCACACTGGGGCCCATCGTGGTCGGCGACCTGCAGCCCGTGGCAGCCCGGTTGACTCAGCTGACCGTCCGCGACCTGTTTGACAGGAAGCTGCTCGCTCTGCCGAATGGCGGCGGCCTACTGGAGTCTCTCAAAGTCGACTTCTGTTCGGGTCAGAAGGCCGTCGCCTGCCTCCTGCCACCCAACCAGGACACCCTACGGCACATTGCGTTGGGCTCGCCGTGGGAGGACGAGGCGGCAGTGGATCTGCTGTCATCCCTGCCCCACCTGACCAGCCTGGAGCTCGATCTGGGGCCGACCGGCTTTATCCCCCCAAACTCGCTGCTGAACCGTCTTGAGCATCTCGCTTTGTCTGCCAAACCGAAAGTCTTCGATTCGATCGGCATCACCAGCGAGCGCCTCCGGTCGCTGTGCCTCCACCTGACCATAGGACCTTCGGCCACCGTGACCCTGGACTGCCCCGCCCTGGAGACCATCACCGGCCTGCCGCGGGAGGAGGGTGACGAGCCGTACGATCTGGAATGTCCCCGGCTGAGTTCCGTCCAGGGGTACGATCTGGTCCTGGAATGCCCCCGGCTGCGCTCCGTCCAGGGGCTCCCAGCGACCGCGAACGTGCTACTGCCCCCAGTCATGCCCGACCTGGTGATGGTCGAAGCAGCAGCGGAGGAGCCCGGCCGCGAGCCCCCCTGGCTGCCCACGCTGCTGGCCGCGGCACCCCGCCTACGCGAGGCGCGGCTGGACCGGGTGTATCTCGGCTCCGGGGAACTCTGGCCCGGCTGCTTGCCTCACGCACCTTGACCCACCTTCAAATCAGGCTGGGGACGGGGCGCTTCCACCCTCGAGCATCCTGAAGGAGGGGCAGCTGCTCTTGCCTGCCCAGCTGACGCATGCCGACATCACGATGCCCATGTGCGGGAGCTGGGCGCAGCAGATTGTGGCCTGGGGTTGCGCAGCCTCCGCTTGCATGGCTTGGCTGACTCATTACGGGTGACTGTCATCTGCCCGGCCCTGACCTCCCTCACCATCGACCTGGGCGGCCGTGTGGCCTTTGTGGTGGCTCAGGGGACCCCTCGTTTCTTCATGCTCGACGGCTGCGATGAGGCGGTGGGCCCCAGCCTTGTGGCCTTCCTCTCCTCCACGGGCGGGGCGGCGGCTCGCCTGCGCCGCGTGGCTCTTCGACGGATCGAGACGGGTCCATGCTGGCCCCAAATCATGGCGGCCCTGGCGGGATTGCCCCTGCTGGCCAGCCTGGTTCTCACGAACACTGGCTCCCCCGCCGCCACTGTCGTTCCATTCTCGCTGTCCAGCCCCTCCTTGCGGCACCTGTGCATCCGCTTTCTCCAAGTCTCCGCGCTGGAGCTCAACTGCCCCCTGCTGGAGGAGCTCTGGGCCTCCTTCGAAGACATCCGCCGATTCGCCCTGATCGGGCCTGCCCCCAGACAGGGCACCATGCGCCGCATTGGGCACAGCCGTTCTGTCACCTGGGCCGCGCAGATGGAGCGACTGTTCCCCGGGGCCACCGTTGAGCGGTGACACAAGAGACCCAGGCCCCGACCCGCCCCCTACCCACTCCTTCCCTCCTCCGCATCGTTGAGGACTTTCTCATCGCTTTTTTTTCACTTGGGACCCTTGTAAATGAAACCGGTACTTTTGGCTCTCCCTCGTGGCCAATTCGGGTCGGGAGGTCCGCCCCACAAATCACCCGCCCGGAGAGGGAGAGGCTGTGTTATCGAGGCATTGCGCAGGACGTCATCAGTCTCTCGCTTTCCCTCCTGTACCAAAAATTTTGCCGTTCATCCCAATACGCCGCGCGTTCTGGGGGGGGGGGGGGGGGGGGGGTGGTTCGTCCAATAATTCATGATAAACGTGTTGGCCCGGGAATAGGATCAAAAGCCGGAGAGAACACAGAGGCACCACCGACGACCACCACACCGCTTTGGCCAAACGGACTCGCCGGAATTCAACCGCCTCGCTCGGTGGGCTCGGGCAGCCTGGCCCTGACCCGGACAGGAACCAATTTGCCCTCTTTGCGCCGGCTCGGTCTGAAGGTCCTGGGGGAAGAGCGATCCTGCCGGAAGGATAATGGAGGACTCGAAGGTCTGCTCCGCTCTTCGTTTGCCTCTTCTCGTTAAAACGCTTGCAATCCCAGAGAGCACGGGCAGGAGATGCAACCGAGCAAGAAGCGGATCATCACTTTCTTGAACATGCTCCGTCCGAACTCCTGCGTGCCATCGTCGAGGCCTCCGATTGGGCTCTTCGCACATACGCGGCACTAATTGGCCTTTCGCAACGCACCCGCGCTCGCCTGCTCGGCACCCTCCGTGAGATGTCATTTGAGAACCCCGATCATGTCGACCCGTATGAGCGCGGGACTCTCGCCTCACCCCGACCGCCAATGCCATGGCGGCTTTACTGGGCCCATGCAAGACCCTCGTCAAGTTGTCCTTCCCCAATGAGTCCGAATCCCTTCTGCAGGAGGATGCGCCGCTCCTGTTTGGGTGTGGCGCCACCGCGGCCGCCTGCGCCGCCTGGGTGGATGAGGCCTTCGCCGGCCATGGCCGGCTCACCTCGCTGCGACTGCCTCGAGAGCCGTTCCTTCCTGCCCTCGGGCGCATCCTGGGCCACCTGCCCGGGCTGGTGGAGCTGCACATCATGTACCCCCCGTTCGGCGGCTTCGCAGCCAGCTTCGACAGAGCGCCTGCGCCAGACGTTCTTCGAATCACATCTACCCTACGCGGCTCGATGCCGCCAGCCCTGCGCGTACTCCGGCTTGACTTCCCCGTGCTTGGCCAGGCCCTTGAGGATCTTGTGGCTGCCCTGGCGCCCTGCGCGGGGACCCTCGAGGAGCTCGACGTCGCTCGGTGCGAGTTGGGGGAGGTCCAGGATTTTCTCGGCCGCTTTCCGTCCATCAGCCGGCTCACACTGGGGCCCATCGTGGTCGGCGACCTGCAGCCCGTGGCAGCCCGGTTGACTCAGCTGACCGTCCGCGACCTGTTTGACAGGAAGCTGCTCGCTCTGCCGAATGGCGGCGGCCTACTGGAGTCTCTCAAAGTCGACTTCTGTTCGGGTCAGAAGGCCGTCGCCTGCCTCCTGCCACCCAACCAGGACACCCTACGGCACATTGCGTTGGGCTCGCCGTGGGAGGACGAGGCGGCAGTGGATCTGCTGTCATCCCTGCCCCACCTGACCAGCCTGGAGCTCGATCTGGGGCCGACCGGCTTTATCCCCCCAAACTCGCTGCTGAACCGTCTTGAGCATCTCGCTTTGTCTGCCAAACCGAAAGTCTTCGATTCGATCGGCATCACCAGCGAGCGCCTCCGGTCGCTGTGCCTCCACCTGACCATAGGACCTTCGGCCACCGTGACCCTGGACTGCCCCGCCCTGGAGACCATCACCGGCCTGCCGCGGGAGGAGGGTGACGAGCCGTACGATCTGGAATGTCCCCGGCTGAGTTCCGTCCAGGGTACGATCTGGTCCTGGAATGCCCCCGGCTGCGCTCCGTCCAGGGGCTCCCAGCGACCGCGAACGTGCTACTGCCCCCAGTCATGCCCGACCTGGTGATGGTCGAAGCAGCAGCGGAGGAGCCCGGCCGCGAGCCCCCCTGGCTGCCCACGCTGCTGGCCGCGGCACCCCGCCTACGCGAGGCGCGGCTGGACCGGGTGTATCTCGGCTCCGGGGGAACTCTGGCCCGGCTGCTTGCCTCACGCACCTTGACCCACCTTCAAATCAGGCTGGGGACGGGGCGCTTCCACCCTCGAGCATCCTGAAGGAGGGGCAGCTGCTCTTGCCTGCCCAGCTGACGCATGCCGACATCACGATGCCCATGTGCGGGAGCTGGGCGCAGCAGATTGTGGCCCGGGGGTTGCGCAGCCTCCGCTTGCATGGCTTGGCTGACTCATTACGGGTGACTGTCATCTGCCCGGCCCTGACCTCCCTCACCATCGACCTGGGCGGCCGTGTGGCCTTTGTGGTGGCTCAGGGGACCCCTCGTTTCTTCATGCTCGACGGCTGCGATGAGGCGGTGGGCCCCAGCCTTGTGGCCTTCCTCTCCTCCACGGGCGGGGCGGCGGCTCGCCTGCGCCGCGTGGCTCTTCGACGGATCGAGACGGGTCCATGCTGGCCCCAAATCATGGCGGCCCTGGCGGGATTGCCCCTGCTGGCCAGCCTGGTTCTCACGAACACTGGCTCCCCCGCCGCCACTGTCGTTCCATTCTCGCTGTCCAGCCCTCCTTGCGGCACCTGTGCATCCGCTTTCTCCAAGTCTCCGCGCTGGAGCTCAACTGCCCCTGCTGGAGGAGCTCTGGGCCTCCTTCGAAGACATCCGCCGATTCGCCCTGATCGGGCCTGCCCCAGACAGGGCACCATGCGCCGCATTGGGCACAGCCGTTCTGTCACCTGGGCCGCGCAGATGGAGCGACTGTTCCCCGGGGCCACCGTTGAGCGGTGACACAAGAGACCCAGGCCCCGACCCGCCCCCTACCCACTCCTTCCCTCCTCCGCATCGTTGAGGACTTTCTCATCGCTTTTTTTTTTTCACTTGGGACCCTTGTAAATGAAACCGGTACTTTTGGCTCTCCCTCGTGGCCAATTCGGGTCGGGAGGTCCGCCCCACAAATCACCCGCCCGGAGAGGGAGAGGCTGTGTTATCGAGGCATTGCGCAGGACGTCATCAGTCTCGCTTTCCTCCTGTACCAAAAATTTTGCCGTTCATCCCAATACGCCGCGCGTTCTGGGGGGGGGGGGGGGGGGGGGTGGTTCGTCCAATAATTCATGATAAACGTGTTGGCCCGGGAATAGGATCAAAAGCCGGAGAGAACACAGAGGCACCACCGACGACCACCACACCGCTTTGGCCAAACGGACTCGCCGGAATTCAACCGCCTCGCTCGGTGGGCTCGGGCAGCCTGGCCCTGACCCGGACAGGAACCAATTTGCCCTCTTTGCGCCGGCTCGGTCTGAAGGTCCTGGGGGAAGAGCGATCCTGCCGGAAGGATAATGGAGGACTCGAAGGTCTGCTCCGCTCTTCGTTTGCCTCTTCTCGTTAAAACGCTTGCAATCCCAGAGAGCACGGGCAGGAGATGCAACCGAGCAAGAAGCGGATCATCACTTTCTTGAACATGTTCCGTCCGAACTCCTGCGTGCCATCGTCGAGGCCTCCGATTGGGCTCTTCGCACATACGCGGCACTAATTGGCCTTTCGCAACGCACCCGCGCTCGCCTGCTCGGCACCCTCCGTGAGATGTCATTTGAGAACCCCGATCATGTCGACCCGTATGAGCGCGGGACTCGCCTCACCCCGACCGCCAATGCCATGGCGGCTTTACTGGGCCCATGCAAGACCCTCGTCAAGTTGTCCTTCCCCAATGAGTCCGAATCCCTTCTGCAGGAGGATGCGCCGCTCCTGTTTGGGTGTGGCGCCACCGCGGCCGCCTGCGCCGCCTGGGTGGATGAGGCCTTCGCCGGCCATGGCCGGCTCACCTCGCTGCGACTGCCTCGAGAGCCGTTCCTTCCTGCCCTCGGGCGCATCCTGGGCCACCTGCCCGGGCTGGTGGAGCTGCACATCATGTACCCCCCGTTCGGCGGCTTCGCAGCCAGCTTCGACAGAGCGCCTGCGCCAGACGTTCTTCGAATCACATCTACCCTACGCGGCTCGATGCCGCCAGCCCTGCGCGTACTCCGGCTTGACTTCCCGTGCTTGGCCAGGCCCTTGAGGATCTTGTGGCTGCCCTGGCGCCCTGCGCGGGGACCCTCGAGGAGCTCGACGTCGCTCGGTGCGAGTTGGGGGAGGTCCAGGATTTTCTCGGCCGCTTTCCGTCCATCAGCCGGCTCACACTGGGGCCCATCGTGGTCGGCGACCTGCAGCCCGTGGCAGCCCGGTTGACTCAGCTGACCGTCCGCGACCTGTTTGACAGGAAGCTGCTCGCTCTGCCGAATGGCGGCGGCCTACTGGAGTCTCTCAAAGTCGACTTCTGTTCGGGTCAGAAGGCCGTCGCCTGCCTCCTGCCACCCAACCAGGACACCCTACGGCACATTGCGTTGGGCTCGCCGTGGGAGGACGAGGCGGCAGTGGATCTGCTGTCATCCCTGCCCCACCTGACCAGCCTGGAGCTCGATCTGGGGCCGACCGGCTTTATCCCCCCAAACTCGCTGCTGAACCGTCTTGAGCATCTCGCTTTGTCTGCCAAACCGAAAGTCTTCGATTCGATCGGCATCACCAGCGAGCGCCTCCGGTCGCTGTGCCTCCACCTGACCATAGGACCTTCGGCCACCGTGACCCTGGACTGCCCCGCCCTGGAGACCATCACCGGCCTGCCGCGGGAGGAGGGTGACGAGCCGTACGATCTGGAATGTCCCCGGCTGAGTTCCGTCCAGGGTACGATCTGGTCCTGGAATGCCCCCGGCTGCGCTCCGTCCAGGGGCTCCCAGCGACCGCGAACGTGCTACTGCCCCCAGTCATGCCCGACCTGGTGATGGTCGAAGCAGCAGCGGAGGAGCCCGGCCGCGAGCCCCCCTGGCTGCCCACGCTGCTGGCCGCGGCACCCCGCCTACGCGAGGCGCGGCTGGACCGGGTGTATCTCGGCTCCGGGGGAACTCTGGCCCGGCTGCTTGCCTCACGCACCTTGACCCACCTTCAAATCAGGGTTGGGGGACGGGGCGCTTCCACCCTCGAGCATCCTGAAGGAGGGCAGCTGCTCTTGCCTGCCCAGCTGACGCATGCCGACATCACGATGCCCATGTGCGGGAGCTGGGCGCAGCAGATTGTGGCCTGGGGTTGCGCAGCCTCCGCTTGCATGGCTTGGCTGACTCATTACGGGTGACTGTCATCTGCCCGGCCCTGACCTCCCTCACCATCGACCTGGGCGGCCGGCCTTTGTGGTGGCTCAGGGGACCCCTCGTTTCTTCATGCTCGACGGCTGCGATGAGGCGGTGGGCCCCAGCCTTGTGGCCTTCCTCTCCTCCACGGGCGGGGCGGCGGCTCGCCTGCGCCGCGTGGCTCTTCGACGGATCGAGACGGGTCCATGCTGGCCCCAAATCATGGCGGCCCTGGCGGGTTTGCCCCTGCTGGCCAGCCTGGTTCTCACGAACACTGGCTCCCCGCCGCCACTGTCGTTCCATTCTCGCTGTCCAGCCCTCCTTGCGGCACCTGTGCATCCGCTTTCTCCAAGTCTCCGCGCTGGAGCTCAACTGCCCCTGCTGGAGGAGCTCTGGGCCTCCTTCAAAGACATCCGCCGATTCGCCCTGATCGGGCCTGCCCCAGACAGGCACCATGCGCCGCATTGGGCACAGCCGTTCTGTCACCTGGGCCGCGCAGATGGAGCGACTGTTCCCCCGGGGCCACCGTTGAGCGGTGACACAAGAGACCCAGGCCCCCGACCCGCCCCCCTACCCACTCCTTCCTCCTCCGCATCAAGTTGAGGACTTTCATCGCTTTTTTCACTTGGGACCCTTGTAAATGAAACCGGTACTTTGGCTCTCCTCGTGGCCAATTCGGGTCGGGAGGCCCCCACAAATCACCCGCCCGGAGAGGGAGAGGCTGTGTTATCGAGGCATTGCGCAGGACGTCATCAGTCTCGCTTTCCCTCCTGTACCAAAATTTTGCCGTTCATCCCAATACGCCGCGCGTTCTGGGGGGGGGGGGGGGGGGGGTGGTTCGTCCAATAATTCATGATAAACGTTGGCCCGGAAGGGATCGTGCCGGAGAGAACACAGAGGTAATCTCACCGACGACCACCACACCGCTTTTGGCCAAACGGACTCGCCGGAATTCAACCGCCTCGCTCGGTGGGCTCGGGCAGCCTGGCCCTGACCCGGACAGGAACCAATTTGCCCTCTTTGCGCCGGCTCGGTCTGAAGGTCCTGGGGGAAGAGCGATCCTGCCGGAAGGATAATGGAGGACTCGAAGGTCTGCTCCGCTCTTCGTTTGCCTCTTCTCGTTAAAACGCTTGCAATCCCAGAGAGCACGGGCAGGAGATGCAACCGAGCAAGAAGCGGATCATCACTTTCTTGAACATGCTCCGTCCGAACTCCTGCGTGCCATCGTCGAGGCCTCCGATTGGGCTCTTCGCACATACGCGGCACTAATTGGCCTTTCGCAACGCACCCGCGCTCGCCTGCTCGGCACCCTCCGTGAGATGTCATTTGAGAACCCCGATCATGTCGACCCGTATGAGCGCTGGACTCTCGCCCTCACCCCGACCGCCAATGCCATGGCGGCTTTACTGGGCCCATGCAAGGACCTCGTCAAGTTGTCCTTCCCCAATGAGTCACCCCTTCCGCAGGAGGATGCGCCGCTCCTGTTTGGGTGCGGCGCCGCCACCGAGGCCGCCTGCGCCGCCTGGGTGGATGAGGCCTTCGCCGGCCATGGCCGGCTCACCTCGTTGCGACTTCCTCGGGAGCCGTTCCTTCCTGCCCTCGGGCGCATCCTGGGCCACCTGCCCGGGCTGGTGGAGCTGCACATTATGTACCCCCTGTTCGGCGGCTTCGCAGCCGGCTCCGGCAGAGCGCCTGCGCCAGACGTTCTTCGAATCACATCTACCCTACGCGGCTCAATGCCGCCAGCCCTGCGCGTACTCCGGCTTGACTTCCCCGTGCTTGGCCAGGCCCTTGAGGATCTTGTGGCTGCCCTGGCGCCCTGCGCGGGGACCCTCGAGGAACTCGACGTCGCTCGGTGCGAGCTGGGGGAGGGCGCCGAGGTCCAGGATTTTCTCGGCCGCTTTCCGTCCATCAGCCGGCTCACACTGGGGCCCATCGTGGTCGGCGACCTGCAGCCCGTGGCAGCCCGGTTGACCCAACTAACTGTGAGCCACCTGCTTGACGGCATCGCCACCGAGAGGCTGCTCGCTCTGACGAATGGCGCCGGCCGACTGGAGTCTCTCAAAGTCGACTTCTGTTTGGGTCAGAAGGCCGTCGCCTGCCTCTTGCCGCCCAATCAGGACACCCTGCGGCACATTGCGTTGGGCTCGCCGTGGGAGGTCGGCTCGGCAGTGGACCTGCTGTCATCCCTGCCCCACCTGACCAGCCTGGCGCTCGATCTGGGGCCGACACCCACCGGATTTTTCTGCGACATCCCCCCAAACTCGCTGCTGAACCGCCTTGAGCACCTCTCCTTGTCCGCCGAGCCGGACGCAAGATTTGATATGATCGATATCACCAGCGAGCGCCTCCGGTCGCTGTGCCTCCACTTGACCGTGGGACATTCGGCCACCGTGATCCTGGACTGTCCCGCCCTGGAGACTATCACCGGCCTCCCGCAGGAGGAAGAGTCCGAGTCCGGGGATGAGAATGACGAATCGCGTGAGGAGGGTGACGAATCCGAGTCGCGGGATGAGGATGACGAATCCGGGTGGCGAGATGACGACTCTGAGTCGCCGGAGGATGATGATGACGAGTCCGAGTCGCGGGATGAGGGTGACGAGCCGTACGATCTGGTCCTGGAATGCCCCCGGCTGCGCTCCGTCCAGGGGCTCCCATCGGCCGCGAACGTGGAACTGCCCCCATTCATGCCCGACCTGGTGATGGTCGAAGCAGCAGAGGCGCCCGACCGCGAGCCCGCCTGGCTGCCCCAGCTGCTGGCCGTGGCACCCCGCCTCCGCGAGGCGCGGCTGAAGCGGGTGTGCCTCGGCTCCGGGGAGACTCTGGCCCGGCTGCTTGCTTCACGCACCTTGACCCACCTTCAAATCACGCTGGGGGAAGCGCTTCCACCCTCGAGCATCCTGAAGGAGGGGAAGCTGGTCCTGCCTGCCCAGCTGACGCATGCCGACATCAAGATGCCCGCGGGCGGGAGCTTGGCACAGCAGATCGTGGCCCAGGGGTTGCGCAGCCTCCGCCTGCATGGTGACTCGGCCGTCTCCTCACGGGTGACCATCATCTGCCCCGCCCTGACCACCCTAACCATCGACCTGGGCGGCCGCGTGGCCTTTGTGGTGGCTCAGGGGACCCCTCGTTTCTTCATGCTCGGGTGCTGCGATGAGGCGGTGGGCTCCAGCCTGGTGGCCTTCCTCTCCTCCACGGGCGGGGCAGCGGCTCGTCTGCGCCGCGTGGTTCTTCGGCAAATCGAGCCGGGCTCACACTGGCCCCAAATCATGGCGGCCCTGGCGGGGCTGCCCCTGCTGGCCAGCCTGGTTCTCGCGGGCACCGAGTCCCCCACCGCCGCCGACGTTCCAGTCTCGCTGTCCAGCCCCTCCTTGCGGCACCTGTGCATCCGCTATCTCCAAGTCTTCGCGCTGGAGCTCAACTGCCCCCTGCTGGAGGAGCTCTGGGCCCCCTTCGAGCACATCCGTCGGTTTGACCTGACTGGGCCTGCCCCCAGACAGGGCACCATGCGCCACGTTGGGCACATCCGTCCCGGTACCTGGGCCGAGCAGATGGAGCGACTGTTCCCTGGGGCCATCGTTGAGAGGTGACCCGGCCACCATCATCATCCGTCTGTTTTCGAGGGTTGCGCAGACGTCATCATCATTCTCCCCAGTCTCTCGCTTCCCTCCTGAACAAGAGATTTTCGCAGTTCATCTCAATCCGCCGCACGTTCTGGGGGGGGGGGGGGGGAGGGGGTACATTCGATCCTCCTATATAATTCAAGATGAAAGTGTTGGCCCGAATCGGAGGAAAAATCTTTGTGAACTCTTCTCGATTGCGGTTTTAGTTCGCCTCTAGCCTCCTACATTTTCCGGATTGGGAGGTCGTCCTGGGGGGAGAGCGAAGCTGTAGCCGGAATGTTGACGCGCCCTCGTCTCACCGATGCTGGTGGCCTCCAAGGTCTGCTCTGCTCCTTTGTTTATCCTCGTCAAAACGTACCCAGAGGACACGTGCAAATTCGAACGAGCGAAAGGACAATTATTTTTTTGATTGTGTTCCCGCCGAACTCCTGCGCGCCATTACAGATGCCTCCGATTGGGCACTTCGCACATATGTGATGTTGATCGGCCTCACCCAATGGACCCGCACGCGGTTACTCGGCACCATCCATGAGATGTCATTCGAGGACCCCGACCTGGTTGAGTACCATCTCCAGCTCATCCCGACCGCCGATGCCCTGGCAGCCTTACTGGGTCCATGCAAGGGCCTTGTGAAGTTGTCCTTCCCCAACGAGTCCGCCTTTACGGACCCCGAGAAGGCGCCGCTCCTGTTTGGGTGCGGCGCCACCGAGGCCGCCTGCGCCGCCTGGGTTGATGAGGCCTTCGCCGGCCATGACCGGCTGACCACGCTGCGACTGCCTCGGGAGCCGTTCCTTCCTGCCCTCGGGCGCATCCTGGGTCACCTGCCCGGGCTGGTGGAGCTGCACATCATGTCTCCCTCGTGCGGCTACGACCCCGGCAGCGCCCCTCGGCCGGGCGTCTTTCGAATCATGGCCGCCCTGCACAGGTCGATGCCACCAGCCCTGAGCGTACTCCGGCTCGACTGGCCCGTGCTTGGCCAGGCCCTGAAGGATCTTGTGGCTGCCCTGGCACCCATCGCGACCACCCTCGAGGAGCTCCACCTTCCGTACGTCGAGCTTGGCGCCGAGGTCCATATCCTGCTCGGTCGCCTTCCGTCCCTCCGCCGGCTCACGCTGGAGTCCGGCTCGATCGGCAGCCTGCAGCAGCCTGTTGCCGCCCGGTTGACCCAACTGACCGTCGGCCATCACTCTGGCGCCGAGGAGTTGTTCGCGCTGCCGGATGGCGGCGGCCGTCTCGAAGCTCTCAGCTTTGGTGACTGTGGAGGCGGGAGAACCGTCTCGTGTCTCCTGACCCCCAACCAGAACACCCTGCGGCACATTGCGTTGGGCTCGCCGTGGGAGGACGAGGCGGCAGTCGACCTGCTGGCCTCGCTGACCCACCTGACCAGCCTGGAGCTCACTCTCGGCCCGACAGCCACCGGATTTTTCGGCGCCGTTCCTCCGGAGCTCCTGGACCGTCTGGAACACCTCGCCTTGTCCGCGCCGGACTCCATCTTCCCTTCATTCGGCCTCGCCGGCAAACGCCTGCGGTCGCTGTACCTCAACTTGACCGTGGGACATTCGGCCACCGTGACCCTGGACTGCCCCGCCCTGGAGACCATCACCGGCCTGCCGCAGGGAGTCGATCCATACACTCTGGTCATGGATTGCCCATGGCTGCGCTCCCTTCAAGGGCTCCCTGTGACCGCGATCGTTCGGTGGCCCGCAGTCATGCCCCATCTGGTGCGGGTCGGGGCGGAGCCGCCGGGCTGTGAGATCTGGGGCGACTCCTGGCTGCCCCAGCTGCTTGCCGCGGGACCCCGGCTGCACGAGGTGCTGCTGGGGGATGTGCGTCTCTGCTCCCGAAAGACCGTGAACCAGCTGTTTGCCGCCAAGTCCTTGCGCCGCATTCGAATCGCACTGGGGGAGAGGGCGTATCCTCCTTCTTTCGACACCCGCGTCGAAATGCGGCTGCTCCTGCCTGCCCAGCTGACCCACGCCGACATCACGATGCCGTACCAGAAGTGCTTCGTGCAGCGGGTCGTGGCCAAGGGGTTACGCAGCCTCCGCCTGCGCGGGGACTCAGAATTCGCGTCCCAGGTGATCATCAGCTGCCCGGCCTTGGAGTCTCTGACCATTGGCCTGGGCGGGCACGTGTCCTTTCAGGTGGACGAGGGGTTCCCCGGCTACTTCGAGCTCGAGGACTGCGTGGCGGGGGCGGGCCACAGTCTGGAGGAGTTCCTTACATTCCCCACCGGGGCGGCAGTTCGTCTGCGGCGGTGTGTCCTTCGGCTGAGCAAATCACTCCCTGGCCGGACCGGTATCCTGGTGCCGCTCCTGGAGCAGCTGCCCATGCTGACCAGCCTGGTTCTCGATGACAACTTGACCTGCACCATCCCTGCTGTTCCCTTCTCCCTGGCCAGCCCCTCCTTGCGGCACCTGTGCATCACAGGGCTCCGGGTCGCCGACCTGGAGCTCAACTGCCCCCTGCTGGAGGAGCTCTGGGCCACCTTCAAGCCCCTCCGCCGGTTCACCCTGACCGGATCCGTCACTCGGGGCGTCATGCGCCGCATTGGGCTCATCAGCACCGACACCTGGGCCAACCGGATGGGACGGCTCTTCCCCGGGGCCGTCCTTGTGCGCAATGAATCGTAAGAGATTTTGGTCATCCGAGCACCGCTTGTTCTGGGTTTGGGGGGGTCGAGAGGGTGAGAGTGCGGATGGAGGGAGCGCCAAGTCCTCGCCAGCCACCAGCAGCAACAGCAGCCGCCTGGCCTCGGCGCCCCCGGCCGTGCTGCAAGTGGCCGTGAGCCCGACCTCACTGCCGGGGACCCCGCTGCCCTCGGGGGTGGGTGTCCCGCCTGCCGACGTGCCGCCCTCGCCCACCGGGGCGGCGGCCGTGGCGACGGCCCTGGATGAGATCGAGCTGGTCGAGTTCCGCCCCCAGGCCCTCGCTGCCGCCCCAGCGGAAGCCCCCCAAGCGGAGGCCGCCCCAGCGGAGGCCGCCCCAGCGGAGGCCGCCCCAGCCCCAGCCCCAGCGGAGGCCGCCCCAGCCCCAGCCCCAGCCCCAACTCCATCCCCGGCTACGGCAGCTCGACAATCTCCGTCGGCGACTCGGCGGGGAAGCGCTCCCTGAGTCGGGCCGCCCAGGGGCCCCCGGCATAGCTGATTCGGCGCAGGTTGGGCACCGCCCCGACCAGCTCGAACCGCTCCAAATCCCGTTCGAGCTGCGCCTGAAGATCCTCCAGCAGCGGACAGTCGAGCACCAGCGAGCGCAGGAGGGGCTCCTTGACCATGTGCACATCCAGCCGGCGGAGACGAGGCAGGGTCAGCGTCAGGTCGAGCGGGATCCCGTCGCCCAGCTGGAGGCTGGCCAGTCGGGGCAGCCGGCCCAGGGCGGCGGCCAGCTGGGGCCAGGCCTCGTGCCAGGCGGGCGCACAGACGGGCAGCGCGATTCGGTCGAGGTGCGCGCCGTGCCGCTCGAGAACGGCCAGCAGGCTGGCCGCATCCAGGGAACACTGCCGCGGGGAGAGAGCAATCCGGAGGCAGCGAAGAGGCGGGTCCGTGCCCTCGGCCATCCGGAAGGCGGTCAGGGTGGGCGTGGCCAGGTGGAGGGCCGCCAGGGCCGGACAAGCGAGGGTCAGCCGCAGGGGCGGGGCAAGCTCGGGATGGCTGGTACCCGTGCTCAGGTCCAAAACGCGCAGTCCTGCCGCCTCCACACGCAGTTCGGCCACCGGCTCCAGAAACTCATCGGCCGGGATGTAGAGGCCCAGGCGCTCGAGGTGCTCGGGCAGCCGCAGGACGGGCGTGGCGGCACGCAGGCGGACGCCCTCCAGCCGGGTCAGCGACGAGCCCGCCGCCGCCCAGAGGCGGTCCAGGCCGGCCGGCTGGGTGTCGCACAGGGCCACCAATTCGCGCAGCCGGGGGGCGTGGGCCACCAGCTCGGCCAGCCAGGGCGGGTCCTGGACCCAGGCCAAGTGCGGTGATGAGCCGTTCCACGTGGCGCCATGCGCGCGCACCAGCTGGGGCATGGGTGTCAGACAGCGCAGGCCACGCCGGGTGCCCATGAGACCCTCGATGGAGCGCAGCTGGGGGCAGTCCATGACCAGGGACTGGTCACCCAGGTCGAAGCCCGCGAGGACGAGCTCCTCGAGGGCCGGGCAGGCCAGGGTCATGACGGCACCCTCGGTGACCGCCGCCCGGAGGGTCCGCAGGCGGGGGCAGCTGATGGTGAGCGCGCTGTTGCAGGACCCGTAGAGAGCGAGACATTCCAGCTGGTTGAGAACGCGGGACGGCAGGGCGCCAACAACCGCGGCCCAGTCGGCGCGGCCCGAGACGCGCAGCTCGAGGCTGGTCAGCTGGGCGAGGCGGCCCAGGGCGGCCATGAGGGGCCCCGGGTCGTCCTCGGCCAGGGCCAGCGAGACGGATCGCAGAGTGGCCTGGTTGGCGGCCAGCATCCGGGCGATCAGGGCGGTGTGGCCAGGGTTATACACAAAATAGTCCCACCGGAGGTCGACCAGGCGGGTAGGCAGGCACAGGGCCTCACCATCCGGGTCTCCGGACTGCTGCATGATGGTGAGGTGGGTCAACTGGGCGGAGGCGCGGGGAAGATGGCGCAGCATGACGGGCAGTTGGTCCCCGCCCATCTTGAGGCGCTCCAGTGAGATGAGGTGCGGGGCGAGGGCTGCCAGGGCGAGCGAGCCGACCCGGGCCCAGGCCTGACAGCTGAGGTCTCTCAGGGTGCCCCCGAGCGGCGACAGCGCGGCGAAGTCCAGGGGAGACTGTTGGGGGGACAGCCGCAGGGTTTGGAGTCCGGGGCAGGACTGGGCCAGGACGGCCAGGAAGGACGGGGGAAGATCCCGGCCTCCGAGCAGGAAGTGCAGTTCCACCAGCCCGGGTAGGTGCGCCAGGATGAGCCGGATGGCCGGCCAGAGCGACTTTCCCCCGGGGATGTGCAACACGGCCAGCCGGCTGTGGCCCGCGAAGGCCGCGTCCACCCAGGGTTGGCAGGCGGCATCGGTCAGGCCGCACCCGACCAGGCCCAGCGGATTCTCATCGAATGGGGTCTGCTGGTAGTGACTGGGTAAGGTCAGCTTGACCAGGCCCTTGCAGGGACCCACAATGGCCGCCAGGGTATCGACGGCCAGGATGGGTGGGGCGACATCGAACCCAGTCTCCAACCCATCCGCCAGGAAGGACAGCTCGCGCGGGGTCCCCCGAACGGCCGTGCGGGTGGCGTGGGAAAGACCCATGAGCAAAAGGTAGCTGTGAAGATGCGATGCGGAGGCCTCCATGATGACCGAAAGGATGTCGGGAGGCAGCCGAGTCAAGATGTCGGGGTATGACCGAGCTCTGACTTCGGTGCTGCGAGTTGGTTGTGCGGTCTGGGTGTTGCAGGTCAAATCGGACTCGTGTTTTCGTGGTGTCGAAACCGGGTCGAAATCTGTGATGGCAGACAGCGGGGTTTGTCCATCATGCGAACGGGTTCCTGGTCCTCGCAATTCGATCGTTTTCTTCGCGGAATCTTGAGTGGGATGAGGACAGCACTGAGGAAACCAGCAACACGGGCGGCGCATCTTTGACCGTTCCGGCGAATTGGGCCGAGTGTTAGAAAGACATGCCGGTGACCTGTGCGAATGAAAGTTCCGAAAAAGCGATGACCCGTTCTCATGTCTTCGCAGCCGCACGCGACATTTGATGTTCGAAACGTGCCGTCTTCTTATGCAGATCCCCCGATCCATCACCATCCCCGCCAGTCCCACATCCGTTTTGGTGAGATCCACGGCATGTTCTCAAGAAACCAAATACAAGAAAGGGGACCCGACGCACTTCAGAAAATCTTGAAGGTGGTCTCGACAGTCGCCCCGAGAAAGCGGTAGGTCAGGTCCTGCTGCTGCGGGGAGGACCACTTGACCAGGCCGATCCGGCGCAGGTGTCGATGACCCTGGTCATCAGGACTGGTCTCCAACGAATCCAGGCCCTTGTCAAACGGACCCTGGAGCTCCTCCAGCAGCGGGCAGGCGATCTGCAACGAGACGAGCGGCCGGGCGGGGCTGTCCCCGAAGGGGAATCGGTCCATGGTGAGGTAGAGCTGCCGCAGGTTGGGGCAGGCCAGCGCCAACTCTCGGGGAAGTCCCGCGCCCAGCTCGAGGCAGGCCAGCCGGGGCAGCCGACCCAGGGCGGTGGCCAGCTGGGGCCAGGCGGCGCAACAGGATGCTGAGCAGGCCGGGAGGTGGACCCGCTCCAGGCGCTGCCCGTGGCGGGTCAACAGGGCCATCAGGCTGTCGCCTTCCAAGCCGTCCGAGCGGCCGATACGAAGCGCGCGCAGGCGCGCGCCACCGTCGACTGCCACCGCGGTGAGGCCGGGAATCTCAAGGGCGAGCGACTCCAGGACGGGGCATCGCACAGTCAGCCGCAGGGGGCACGGGGCGGCGGCCGGATCGGATCTCAGCCGGAGCGAGTGGAGGCCCGGGGCCGCCACGGTCAGCCGCCCTGCCGCCTCGGCCGACACCCGGGCGTCGAGGCGTTCCAGGGTGGCCGGCAGGGAGATGGTCGGTAGGGGCAGGCGGACCCCCTCGAGGCGGGTCAGCGTGCCCATGAGAGAATCCTCAATGGGGCACAGGGGAACCAGCTCACGCAGCCCGGGCGCATGTGCCGCCAGCTCGACCAGCCATGCCGGGGGCGCGTTCGTCCACCGGTCGTCGTGCGGGTCGGATGATGATGATTGGCCGCCCGACCACACGGCCGCATCGGCGCGGACCAGGTGGGGCATGGGCGCCAGACAGTGCAGGCTCGTGACGGCCGCCAGCCCCTTGATGGTGCGCAGCCGTGGGCAGTCCAGGGCCAAGGCGATGCCGGAGTATGCCGAGAGGGCGAGGGTCTCCAGGGCGGGGCAGGCCAGAGTCAGGTAGACCGCCTTGTTGAAGGCGATGCGGAGAGTACGGAGAGAGGCGCGGGTGATGTTGACGGGGGTCGCGCACCACCCGTCGATGGCGATGTGTTCCAGCTGGGACGGCAGGCCGGCCAGAACGGGGGCCGCGTCGCGGGTGTCCAGGCGGAGGCTGAGCTCGGCCAGTCGGCTGGTTGCCCCGTTCAGGGCCGTCAGCAGGGCCCCGTATTCCGCGGGGTCGTCCGTTTGGATGTCAAGTGCCACCGACCGCAGGGTGGCTTGGCTGGCGACCAGCATGCGGGCGGCCAGGGTCATACTGCCCCGCTGCGGGCCACCCAACTTGGTGTCATCCGTCAGGATCCGGAGGCTCTCGAGGCAGCAGGGAAGGTGGGCATCATCCAGGACGGGGGCCCGGAGATCCCGCAGGGCGAGGTGGGTCAGTTGGCAGGCGCCTCTGGGCAGCCCCCGCACAACCTCGAGCGCGCAGTCGCCGGCGACCTCGAGACGCTCCAACGCGACCAGGCGGGGCGCCAGACGGGCCAGGACCTGGACGGCTGCCGGGTGGGTGCGCCCCGTGATGGCCAGGTCTTTCAGGGTGCCCGCCAGTCCCAATAGAGCGCATTCTGGCAGGGGCGAGTCGCCGACGGATAGGCGCAGCGATTGAAGGCCGGGGCAGGACTGGGCCAGGGTGGCCAGCAGCGCGGGATGGTGCGGGGGTGCCACCTCGAGGAAGTGCAGTTCCACCAGCCCGGGCAGGTGCGGCAGGATGAGCTGGATGGCCGGGCAGAGTGGATCCGCCCAGGGGATGTGCAGCACGGCCAGCCGGCTGTGGCCCGCGAAGGCCGCGTCCACCCAGGGCTGGCAGGCCGCCTCGGTCAGGCCGCACCCAACGAGGGGCAGGAGGCTCACATCAAACCGGGCTTCCTCGTCGGTTGAGAAGGTCGAACATTTGGGAGGGGCTGTCTTACGCTCGGGAAGGGTCAGTTTGACGAGGCCTTTGCAGGGGCCAACGATGGCAGCCAGAGCATCGGCAGTCAAGATGGGAACAATGCCGGCGGGATGGTCAAATACAAACGAAATCTCACGAAGGGTGCCACGAATAGCGGCGCGGGTCGCATGAGAGAGGCCAATCAATAAAAGGTAGGCATGAAGCGGTATCGCGGAGCCACCCATGATGGCTGGGTAAAGCTCAGGCGGCAGACGCGAGAAGAGACCATTCTCGCTTTTTTCGTGTTTGGGCTGATTTCAAAGATCAGGAGATGAAGCGGGGGAATAAAAACAATGAGCCTGACCATTTTCCGGCACCCGGAGCGGGATTATTCCCCCAGTCAGTTTCACATGTTCTTTGGACACACAGCGGCGCCCATTTTCTCATGAACCGTGTGATGCCAATGAACTTATGCTGGGTGCAGGTGGGGGGTGCGGGTGGTGGTGGGGGGGGGGGGGATGTACCATTCCGCAGTGCACGCAGTTCGGCCAGCCATCCGCCGGGTCGGCCCCGTTTTGGCAAGTGGCGGGCTAAAACTGATTCGGAAATTCCGAGGCGGGACGCATGGGCCGCCCCTGGGCCGCCCCTGCACTTTTTTACTGGGCGGGGTGCTCATGGTTGATGAGTATTCACCGCCTCCCTGTCTCTCCCATCGCGTCCCGTGGTGCATTTGCAATCTGCCCGCCAGCAGAGAACCTGGACACATTTTCAGGCGGGTCCCGGCGAGCTGCTGACATTCCACTGCCCGACCGAGCAGCCCGGCTAACTTTGCTAAACCGATCCCCCGACTGGGGGGAGCGCCACGTGTCGTTTCAGGTGATGCGCAGCATTGACGCTGTTCAAAGGGCTCTCCAGAAACTCGCATAGAAATGCAAGAGTGTCCTCCTGAAAAACAAGGAACCACAAACAAAAAAAATCAAGAGGTGCGTGCTGAAATCCATATTTGCGGAAGGTCTGAATGCTCAAGAGAACCAGGAAACTCTCAACGCCCCCCCGAGGAGCCGAAAGAACGTTCGCTGGCGGCAGCCTCATAGCCCCAGGTGCGACTCACTTTTAAGCGTCGCGAAAGCTGTCCGGAATGGCGCAAACTACTCCGATTCGGCAGAGTGACCATCTTGAGGTCTGATCTTTTCAGATGGTTGCATCGGAGTGCTGACGTTCGCGTTGATTCATTCCTTGTGCCTGATCATAGCTCTCCCGTCTTGTGAACCCTGCTGTGATCGGGTTCGCTTCGGTGACCATGAACTCCGAGAACTTCATCTGTGTCACGGATGTTGTTGGCGAGGACAAGTTCTTGGTCATTATTGATTTGAAGAACCCCCGTGCTGCCCCTCAGCGCCACAAGATCGGGGCAGCCTCGGCTGTCATGCATCCCACGACCCAGATCATTGCTCTCAAGGGTCTGGCTTGTTCGCTGATTCGATCTTTTCACGCTGCTTTCTCACCAGGTCAGGGTATGATTCAGATTTACAACCTTGATGTTAAGACTCGGATTAAGTCTGCCAACATCGCCGAAAATGTGGAGTACATGCGCTGGATCTCTCTTGACACTCTGGCACTGATCACTCCCACTGCTGTCTATCACTGGCCTCTTGACGGTTTGTTTTTTTCTCTCTCATTTTTCAGGTGGACTCATTCACTCTTCTTCAAAATAATAGGTGATGCGACCCCAGCGAAGGTGTTCGACCGTTCCCCTTCCCTGGCCAACCACCAGATCATCAACTATCGCACCAACGAAGCCAAGACCTGGTGCATGCTTCAAGGTGTCACCATGGAGGGCAACGCCATGAAGGGCACCCTCATGCTCTATTCGGTTGAGAAGCGCAAGGCGCAGGTTCTTCCTGGCCATGCGGCCACCTTTATCAAGCACGTTCTCGATGGGAAGAACGATGCTTCGACTCTTTTCTGCTTCGCTCAGGGCAACAAGGTTTGCGCTTTCTCTTCACTGTTATCGCACCCACTTTTTTTCTCCAAAGATCAATCTGATCGAAGTGAGCACCGACGAAGCCCCCTTCATGAAGAACGGCGACATCTTCTATCCTCCCGAGTTCGCTCAGGATTTCCCTGTTGCGATGGAGTTTGTTGAGAAGTATGGCCTCGTTTGCGTCCTTTCGGGCTATGGCTTCCTCTTCGTTTATGAGGTGGAGTCGATGCAGCTCATTTCGATGTCTCGGGTTTCTCAGACTCCCGTCTTCGCCACCACCATCGCCGGTAACGACGGGCTTCTCGCCATCAACAAGACTGGCTTGGTCTGTGGCCCTGCCTCTTGTTCTTTTCCAGTTGTGTGGTGAAAAATGATGCATCCTCACGTTGCCGCCCCAGACTGACGGGCTTCCTTTGAAGATTGCAACGTAAATAATGGCTGAATTCCATGATTTTCTTTTTTGTGGTGTTGCACTTCCTCCTGCATTCGTTCATAATCCCTTTCTTTTTTGGCAATGCAGGTGAGCAAGCTCCAGGTCGACTCTGCGGCCATCATCCCGTACATCACCTCCAAGCTTCGGAACCTCGAGCTCGCCATCAAGATCGCCTCCCGCGCCAATGTCCCCGGGGCCGAGGATCTCTTCCGCGAGCAGTTCGAGGCTCTCTTCCGTCAGGGCCTGTACAAGGAAGCCGCGAAGGTGGCCGCCACCTCCCCTCAGGTCTGCCTCTTCTGCGCGCTTGTCCGTGTGCACTTTGATCTGTGATTATCACGTAACGCACCTCCCGCAAAGAGGTGGCCAAAAATTCATGCGGATTCACTTTACAAAGCACGTCAGTCTCGTCTGAGATCCAACCACTGCCCTTCCAGTTTGTTCTCTGCTCTTTTTGAACCCGTCCTCAATTGTTTTCCCACTGTCCATTTGCGATTTGCAGGGTGTGCTGCGGACCGACCAGACCATCAACCGGTTCAAGCAGGCCCCCGTCATCCCGGGCCAGGCGCCTCCCCTCATCCAGTACTTCTCCCTGCTGCTGGACAAGGGCAAGCTGAACCAACTCGAGTCGCTGGAGCTGGTGATGCCCATCATGCAGACGGGCCGCAAGGACTTCGTCGATAAGTGGCTGAAGGAGGGCAAGCTGACCTGCTCTGAGGAGCTCGGCAACTTCATGAAGCAGCACGACCTTCAGATGGCTCTGGCCATCTACCTGACGGCCGAGTGCTCCGCCAAGGTGGTGCAGATCTTCGCCGAGACTGGCGACTTCGATAAGATCATCCAGTACGCCACCACCGTCCACTACCAGCCCGATTATGCCGGCCTCATCCGCGGCCTGTGCGCCACCAACCCCAAGGTCTGCTTCTTCTCCTGCCTCTGTGTGCCTGTTCGGATCTGTGATTATCACGTAACGCACCTCCCGCAAAGAGGTGGCCAAAAATTCATGCGGATTCACTTTACAAAGCACGTCAGTCTCGTCTGAGATCCAACCCCTGCGAGAGCCATTCGGCCATCCTGCCCTGTTTTCTCCGTCTCACTTCTTTCTTTTTCCTCTTCCTCGCTCAGGGTGCCGCCGCCCTTGCTGGCAAGCTTGCCACCTTCCCCCAGGGCGCCCTGGTGGAGCCTGGTGAGATCATGGAGCTCTTCTTCCAGCGGAACATGATTCCCGAGCTGACGGCCCTCATGATTGACGTCCTGCAGCGCAATGATCCCTCTGACTCCAAGTTGCAGACCCGCTTCCTGGAGATCCTCCTCCAGAAGGTCCGCTTCTCCGAGGGGCGGGGTCCTTGCGTGCTGGGCCTTTTTGTTTTGACGTGATGCATCCTAACGTTGCCGCCCCAGACTGACGGGCTTCCTGTGAAGATTGCAACGTAAATTTTGGCTGATCCTCGACCCACTCTGCTTTTTCGCATTGCGCCGCTCCGTCTTTCTCTTCGCTCACTCCTCTTCTCCTTCCGCTTGCCCTTTTCCCAGGCTCCCAACGTGGCCGACGCCATCTTCGGGAAGGCCCTCTACTCCCAGTACGACCGGACTTACATTGCCCAGTGCTGCGAGAAGGCTCACCTCTACCAGCGGGCTCTGGAGCACTACACCGAACTGGCTGACATCCAGCGGTGCATTGTCAACACCAACATGATCAACCCCGAGTTCCTTGTCCAGGTCCGCCTCCCTGTCTGGTTCTGTTGGTCTTGTCGGGGGTGACTTTCGAGGATGACTTCTAATTCTGACTAGCTGAAATCTTCAAAATTCCGTGTTGTCAAGCGGAGACGCTTCGTATCGCACTGAGAAATTCCTGTTTCCTCTGCTTTCCGTGTCCTCGTTGTCCTTCGGCCGATGATTTCATCGTTTCTTTTTTCCCCTCTCTGCCCAATGCAGTATTTCGGCCAGCCTGTCCTGACGCCGCCTCAGGGTCTTGAGTGCATGAAGACCCTCCTCAAGAACCGGGCCAACATGACCCTCTGCATCGAGATCGCCAAGAAGTTCACTCAGAAGTTCGGCCCCCGTCCCCTGGCCGAGCTGTTCGAGTCCTTCAAGATGTTTGATGGTCCGTACGGCAGTAGGTGCTGGAGTGTGGTGGTGCGAGCGGCTCTGATGTTACTTTTTATCCTGACTTTTTTCAAACGAAAAAAACCTTTCATGAGGGTCTACATGAGATTACTGAGCCCCTTCGGTCTTGATACCTTTGGTGCCGGCTTTTTCTGGCTTGTCTTCTCACCTCTTCCGCCTCTGCCTCCCCCGCCAACAGGGCTGTACCTCTTCCTGTCGAGCATTGTTGCCGCTCTGACCCTGGACGAGAAGGACCTTGTGCTGAAGTTCATCCAGGCCGCTGCCAAGATCCAGCAGTACAAGGAAATCGAGCGGGTCGTCCGGGACCTGGCCAACTTCGAGCCACGCGAGGTGAAGGACTTCCTGAAGGAGGCCAAGATCGACCCCCAGTCGCTGATCATCCTGTGCGACAAGTACGGCTTTGTCGACGACCTGACCAAGTACCTCTACGAGAACAACATGCACAAGGCCATCGAGGGCTTTGTCACGGCCTACAACCCCCGCCAGACCCCCATCGTGGTCGGGACCCTGCTCGACCTGGGCTGCAACGAGGACTTCATCAAGGGCCTGCTGAACGCCGTCCGGGCCCAGTGCCCCATCCCGGAGCTGGTCGAGGAGGTTGAGAAGCGCAACCGGCTCAAGATGCTCCAGGCCTGGCTCGAGGCCCGCGTCGCCGACGACAACAACGTCGAGCCGGCCACCCACTCGGCCCTGGCCAAGATTTACATCGACTCGAACGCCAACGCGGACCAGTTCCTGGAGAGCAACCTGTACTACGACACCCTGGTCGTTGGCCGGTACTGCGAGAAGCGCGACCCTCACCGTGCGGTCATTGCCTACCGGCGCGGCAAGAACGACGACGAGTTGATCGAGGTCACCAACCGCAACTCGCTCTTCAAGGCCCAGGCCCGCTATCTGGTGGAGCGCCAGGTCTGCCTCCTCTGATTGGTGGGTTGTTGTTGTTGTGCGCGGTCGCGATTATTATGATGCAGAACAACGTTGCCGCCCCAGACTGACGGGCTTCCGGTGAAGATTGCAACGGATTTTTGGACTGAACTACTTTTTTTTCGCGTAATTGTGTCGGGGGGTTCCGTTTCTGTGTGGGCTTTTTTGCTCATGGCCTTTTGCTCTTTGCTCTTCGTTTTCCCCAGCTGCCCGAGCTCTGGGCCAAGGTGCTCGTGGAGACCAACCCGCTGCGTCGCCAGCTGATCGACCAGGTTGTCTCGACTGCCCTGCCCCAGTCGAAGAACCCTGAGGACGTCTCGGCCACCGTCAAGGCCTTCATGAACGCCAACCTGCCCAACGAGCTGATCGAGCTGCTGGAGAAGATCATGCTCCGCCGCTCCGAGTTCTCCTCCAACAAGAACCTCCAGAACCTGCTCATCATCACCGCCATTCGGGTCCGTCTTGCCGGGCCCCTCGCCGCTCTCTCGCTGCGTGCTCTGTGTCGTCGGCTGTTCGATGATGCTCTTTGTATACGCTTTGAGAGACCCGTCTGGGTCGTGATGCAAACTATTGCGGGGCTAAAACCCCACTGAGGAACACTGATAGGGATCCCAGCGGCACGATGAAGGTACGGCACCTCACGCCGCTCTCGTTTCTGCCTCCCCCTGCCCTTCCACCACCAGGCCGCCCCTGACCGCGTGAAGGAGTACATCCAGCGCCTGGATAACTACGACGGCCCCGAGCTGGCCAAGTACGCCATCAAGTCCCGCCTGTACGAGGAGGCCTTTGAGATGTACAAGCGCTTCAACAAGCACGTCGAGGCCGTGGGTGTCCTGCTCCGTGAGATTGGTCGGTCCTCCTCGCCTCTTTACCTTGCTGTGCGCGACCTCTTCACTCAGATGTGATGCATCCTCACGTTGCCGCCCCAGACTGACGGGTTTCCTTTGAAGATTGCAACGTAAAAATGGCTGATCCTCGACCCCCCCCCTCCTGCTTGTGCCCCTGTGCCCCCTCGGCCGCTTCCTCACCTTTTTTCCTCTTCCCTTCAACACGCACAGGCAACGTTCCCCGGGCCACTGAGTACGCGACCACCGTCAACCTGCCCGAAGTCTGGTCGGAGCTCGCCGAGGGGCAGCTCGCCCAGAACCTGGTCTCCGAGGCCATTGGTCAGTCCTGCCTTGCCTCCCCTCAGCTTGCCGTGGGTGGTATGTTTTTCGATGATGCTCTATGTATACGCTTTGAGAGACCCGTCTGGGTCGTGATGCAAACTATTGCGGGGCTAAAACCCCACTGAGAAAATCCTACCGACTCGAGCGCCCTGAGTACCTGCGGTCGCTCATGTTCCCTCTTCCTGCCTGCCCCCCCTCCCACCCCCAACTGCAGAATCGTACATCAAGGCCGCTGACCCGTCCAAGTTCGACCGTGTCATCGAGGCGGCCAAGACGGCCGGCCTGTACGCGGCCCTGATCCCCTACCTGTCCATGGCCCGCAAGCAGGGCGTCAAGGATCCCATTGTCGACGGTGCCCTCGTGTACGCCTACGCCAAGACCGACCGCCTCGCCGATCTCGACGACTTCATCGCCTCGCCCAACACCGCCGACGTCTGCTTCTCCTCCCTTTGCCCTGCTCTCGTCCTGCCGCCATGTCGCCCTTCTCTGCTTGGAGACGGTGATGAGATTCTACAGATTCCCCTTCTTACTCACCCGTGGTGATTAGTCTTCACCCCCGGCAGCCTAACAAACTGTCGGACTGAGCCTCCACTGCCCTCGCTGTTGTTGTTGTGTGCTTTTTCCTGTCTCCTCCGTCCTGCTCGCTCGCTCACACCCTCCATCCGCTCCTCGCTCGCGCAGCTGCAAGCCATTGGCGAGGAGTGCTTTGGGGAGGCCCTCTACCACGCTGCCCGGTCGATCTTCACCCAGGTGGGCAACTGGGTCCGCCTCGCTTCGACTCACATCAAGCTCGAGGCCTATCAAGCTGCTTTCGAGGCCGCCAAGAAGGCCATGACCATGCGGTCCGTTCGCCGCCCCCGCTATGGCTTCGCTGCCTCCTCCTCCACGGCGAGACGGTGATGAGATTCCACAGATTCCCCTTCTGACTCACCCGTGGTGATTAGTCTTACACCCCGGCAGCCTAACAAACTGTCGGACTGAGCCTCCACATCCACACTCTCTCTGCCCGCTTCCCTCCAGTTGTTGCCTGTGCTCACCCTCCGATTTCCCTCTCCTCACAGGACCTGGAAGGAGGTGTGCTTTGCGTGCGTCGAGGCCAAGCAGTTCCGGCTGGCCCAGCAGTGCGGTGTCAACATCTGTGTGCAAATCGACGAGCTTGAGGAGCTGATCCGGTTCTACCTGGAGCGTGGCCACTTTGAGGAGATCATTGCCCTGCTCGAGTACGCCATTGATAGCGAGCAGCGGCCGCCCCACATGGGCATGTTCACCGAGCTGGGCGTCCTCTACAGCAAGTTCAAGCCCGACAAGTTGATGGACCACCTGAAGAAGCCCAACATTGTGGCCCGGCTGAACATTCCCCAGCTGCTGCGCGTCTGCGAGGAGAACCTGCAGTGGCCCGAGTGCTGTTTCCTCTACTGCCACTACGACGAGTACGACTACGCCGCCAGCACCATGCTCAGCCACGGGGTGGATGCCTGGTCCCACCAGCAGTTCAAGGACGTCATCTCCAAGATTGGCAATGTCGAGATTTACTACAAGGTCCGCCCGCCCGCCCACTTTGCTTATCCGCACGGACGCACAGAAACACGTATAAATGATGCAGAACCACGTTGCCGCCCCAGACAGACGGGCTTCCGGTGAAGATTGCAACGCATTTTTGGCTGACTCCTGTTTTCCCAGTGTGGGTTGTTGTTCCCTCTGCACCCGACCAGATTTCTCATCTCCTTTCCTTCCTCTCGTCTTCCCCTCCCGCAGTCGATTGATTTCTACATCCAGCAACACCCTCTGCTCCTCTGCGACCTGCTCAACGTCCTGACGGCCCGCATTGACCACAGCCGCGTCGTCGCCCAGACCCGCCGTGCCGGCCAGCTGGCCCTGATCAAGCCCTACCTGCTCCAGATTCAGCACCTGAACATCGCCGAGGTCAACGAGGCCCTGATTGACATCCTCGTTGAGGAGGAGGACTGCCACGCCCTGCGGACGGCCCTTGAGGAGCACGACCAGTACGACGCGGTCCGTTTGATCTGCCTTCCTGCCCGCCCCTGCGTGGTGACATCATGATGAAATCCATCCAAACAACAACATAATAGGAAGTGCCGTCTGAAGGCTTCGAAACCCTCATGACGTCAAATGGAATACTGACACATTCGCACGCTCGTTCCCCCTCTGCTGATCGCCTACTTTTTCCGGCCCATGGCTCACCTGTTTCTGTCTTCTCTGCTGTCTCTCATCAGATCGCCCTTGCCCAGCGCCTGGAGAGCCACGAGCTGCTTGAGATGCGGCGGATCTCGGCCTGGCTCTACCAGAACAACAAGCGCTGGTCCCAGTCGGTGGCTCTCTCCAAGCGGGACCACCTCTACCACGACTGCATGGCCACCGCCGCCGCCTCTGCCGACTGCGAGGTGGCCGAGGACCTGCTCCGCTTCTTTGCCGACCTGCCCGAGGCCTTCCGTGCGCCCTGCTTTGCGGCCTGCCTGTACACCTGCTACGACATCCTGCCCGTCGATGTGGTCATGGAGCTGGGCTGGTCGTGCGGCCTCAACGACTACGCGATGCCATTCCTGATCCAGTCGACCCGCGAGTACACGGCCAAGGTGGACGTCCTGGTGGCCGGCCGGGAGGAGGACAAGAAGAAGAAGCCCGCCGCCCCTGCGGTCGGTGCCGATGGTGCCCCCGTTGCCACCGAGGGCGCCCCCGTCCCTGTCATGGGCGAGCCCATGCCCCCACCAGTGGCCCCCTTCGCCCCCGTCGGTGGCGTGCCCCCTCAGGCCTACTACATGTCCCCCTACGGCGGCGCCCCCTCTGCCTTCTAAGGGGTTGGGGCCTGGTTGCGGTGTGATGGTGCGGGGGCTGATCATCATGTCTTCATTGTAATATTTTTTTTTCCCATTGCTTGTGCTTGCTTGGCCAACACACCTTCACGACCGCGACCCTCCTGGACATTTTTCTCTCTCTTTTTCTGTTTGTCGTTTCCTTCTTTGCCTCTCTCTCTGAGGGTCCGCTAATATCTGCATTTCCCGACTCGCCGCTCGAATACATCGCGGGGCCCCACTCTGCGGAGTGGTCAGCCCCCTGTCCCCTGACTTTTCCTTCGATTGGGGAGATTTTTACCGGAACAGGTGAGCTTGGGATCGCACCCCAGAAGCAGCTTTTTTTGTGCAACTCTATTGAGTCCACACTTGTTCATGAGAAAGGAGGAGGTAGAGAGATGGGGTGGTGATTGTATGATGATGATGATGATCTGGATGATGATGATGATCTGGATGCTGGATGATGATCTGGATGCTGGATGATGATCTGGATGCTGGATGATGATCTGGATGATGATCTGGATGATGATGATGATGATGATGATGATGATGACTGGATGATGATGATGATGATGACTGGATGATGATGATGATGACTGGATGATGATTGGATGATGATTGGATGATGATTGGATGATGATTGGATGATGATGATGATGATTGGATGATGATGATGATGATGATGATGATGATGATGATGATGATGATGATGATGATGATGATGATGATGATGATGATGATGATGATGATGATGATGATGATGATGATGATGATGATGATGATGGTGATGATGATGATGATGATGATGATGATGATGATGATGATGATGATGATGATGATGATGATGATGATGATGATGATGATGATGATGATGATGATGATGATGGTGATGAAAGATGAGGATGATGAAGATGAAGATGAAGATGATGATGATGATGATGATGAATGGATGGTGATGATGATGAATCGGATGATGATGATGAATCGGATGATGATGATGATGATGCTGATGCTGATGCTGATGCTGATGCTGATGCTGATGCTGATGCTGATGCTGATGCTGATGATGATGATGGTGATGATGACTGGATGGTGGTGATGATTCTCGGGGCCGCCGTGGCAGAGTGGGCAGGTGACACCCTCTCCTTTTTTACAACTTTCGTGCGACTCTCTCGCTGTGTCCACTCTTTGTTTTATCGCTGTGTGATCGATCCCCGTTCCTCTGGATTGAGACGCCCAGCCCGCCCGCCCTCCTATTTTTGACTGGGCGGTTGTGTCTTTCCTTTTTTGCGGTGCAATAATATGATTTTGTGCGGATCGGCGTGGCAGGGCGCCCCTGGGGCCGATCACAGAGCCTGGGGTAATTGGGGCCCGCCACCAAGCCCGGGAGGAGCCATCATACGGGTCATTTGGCCCGGCCCCCCCCGGAGTGTAACGCATGGCGCGAAGGCGCGAGTACGTAATCTTTCTTCTTGAACTTGTCGCCTGCGCCCTCGCAAATACACAGCATATTCTCTCTGGGGGTTCGAAAAGCACGCACTGACGTGTCATTTTACGAGGTTCGCCCCGGGCCAGCGGCCCTCCAACTCCGCCACCCATTTCGCCGAGACGCGGCCCACCTGACACAGGTTGGCCGCCGCCCCGACCAGCTCAAACCGGTCCATCGCCCAGCCCAGCGGGGCCTGGAGTTCCTCCAGCAGCGGACAGTCGAGCACCAACGAGTGCAGCGTGGTCTGCCAACGGGCACCTGGAGGCAGGTGGGGCAGGGATGACAGCAGATCCACTGCCGCCTCGTCCTCCCACGGCGAGCCCAACGCAATGTGCCGTAGGGTGTCCTGGTTGGGTGGCAGGAGGCAGGCGACGGCCTTCTGACCCGAACAGAAGTCGACTTTGAGAGACTCCAGTAGGCCGCCGCCATTCGGCAGAGCGAGCAGCTTCCTGTCAAACAGGTCGCGGACGGTCAGCTGAGTCAACCGGGCTGCCACGGGCTGCAGGTCGCCGACCACGATGGGCCCCAGTGTGAGCCGGCTGATGGACGGAAAGCGGCCGAGAAAATCCTGGACCTCCCCCAACTCGCACCGAGCGACGTCGAGCTCCTCGAGGGTCCCCGCGCAGGGCGCCAGGGCAGCCACAAGATCCTCAAGGGCCTGGCCAAGCACGGGGAAGTCAAGCCGGAGTACGCGCAGGGCTGGCGGCATCGAGCCGCGTAGGGTAGATGTGATTCGAAGAACGTCTGGCGCAGGCGCTCTGTCGAAGCTGGCTGCGAAGCCGCCGAACGGGGGGTACATGATGTGCAGCTCCACCAGCCCGGGCAGGTGGCCCAGGATGCGCCCGAGGGCAGGAAGGAACGGCTCTCGAGGCAGTCGCAGCGAGGTGAGCCGGCCATGGCCGGCGAAGGCCTCATCCACCCAGGCGGCGCAGGCGGCCGCGGTGGCGCCACACCCAAACAGGAGCGGCGCATCCTCCTGCAGAAGGGATTCGGACTCATTGGGGAAGGACAACTTGACGAGGGTCTTGCATGGGCCCAGTAAAGCCGCCATGGCATTGGCGGTCGGGGTGAGGGCGAGAGTCCCGCGCTCATACGGGTCGACATGATCGGGGTTCTCAAATGACATCTCACGGAGGGTGCCGAGCAGGCGAGCGCGGGTGCGTTGCGAAAGGCCAATTAGTGCCGCGTATGTGCGAAGAGCCCAATCGGAGGCCTCGACGATGGCACGCAGGAGTTCGGACGGAGCATGTTCAAGAAAGTGATGATCCGCTTCTTGCTCGGTTGCATCTCCTGCCCGTGCTCTCTGGGATTGCAAGCGTTTTAACGAGAAGAGGCAAACGAAGAGCGGAGCAGACCTTCGAGTCCTCCATTATCCTTCCGGCAGGATCGCTCTTCCCCCAGGACCTTCAGACCGAGCCGGCGCAAAAAAAAGCACGAATGGTTTCCAGCCGGAGCCACTCTGGCCGGCCGTCCGGCACCGCACCTGCCCGGGCTGGTGGAGCTCCAATTACTGCTGTAGAACCGGGTGCTCCTCACGATTTTCCTGGCTGCTCTTGCCAGTTTTGCCCCGGCCTCCAAGTGCTCCACCTGTCCTCGCCCCCTCCCCCTCTGCAAACTGCCTTCGATTTATGAGGCGCTGGTACCCCTCGCAGGTGGGACCCTCAAGAAGTTCTCCAACTCAGCAATCGGGTCACAGAGCTTGCACGAGGCGACACTGCCGGGCGAGCGGCTACTGTGGCGCAATTACCAGGACTTTTCTCAAGCCACCCTTTGCGGTCAATCAGACCCCGCTTTCACTACAATCATCGGACTGGAGCAGAAATGTGCGGTGTGCTTCCTGTTTCTGCGGTCCATTCTGTGATGAGGGAGGGCCGCACACACCCTGCCCACCCTGCTCGCCATGTCAACGTCGGGGCGAATCCGTTCCACAAACAGCCCGGTTTGCCCCGATGAAGTCCATGTATTCGTCGCAGATCGGAGGGGAGGGGAGGGAGGGAGGAGGGGAGGGGAGGGGGAGGGAGAGGGAGGGAGGGAAGGAGACGGGGGTTAAAAAGGCGGCTGCAGGTCCCGTGCTGGGCGGTGGGCTGAATTTTGGAAACTTCGATGGTGTGGCAGCGCGGCGCGGGGCCGTGTGTCCCCACGGGGGGTGGATGGGCAATGAGGGCGCTCTGCCCTGTCACTGGGCAGGGTCGCTGAGGGAGCCGTACATCTCCAGGCCCCCGAGCACCAAGTAGTGGAACCCGCTGGGGCTGGGGCCGGTCATCAGCACCCGGAAGCGGCGGGCCGGGAATGCCCGTTCGGGGGCCACGGTGAAGGTGACCATGGCATCGACACGGGCGGGGATGGCGTTGGGCTCGTTGGTGTGCTCGTCCAGGGTCCGCCAGTTGCCCTCGGCACCGTCCACCGAGCCCTCCAGCCGCCAAGACTGCAGCCGATGCACCACATCGGCGGGGGCGTTGCTGTGGCGAAGGGTGTAGCGGGTGGGCCTGAAGAGGCGCTCGGCCCCCAGGTCAACCTGCCACCACGCGTTGGGCTCATCACCGGTGCAGCAATCGCACTGCTCGCGCCCCAGGGCGTCGGAGGCACCACCGTCATCCCACGAGGAGGAGCGGGTGGTGATCACCCAGCCCGCCTCGGCCGGGTTGCGCCAGGGCTGGGTGCGGCCCTGGGTGCCCAGGTAGTAGAACAGGCCCCGCTCGTCCATGTCGTGGTCGTGATGAAACTCAATTGCTGGGGGTGGGGCGCGAGCGTGGGGAAGGGGTGGTGGTACGGGAAAAAAGTGAGTTGGATGTACTGCGAGGAGTGAATGAAAGACTTGGGCTGGGGTGGCTGGCTGGGCTGGAATGGAGGAGGTTTGGGGATGGAGGAAGAGGGGAGGACAGGGGGGAAGGCGCCGGACTGGGGGCCAGTGAGGGGCGGCACGTGACAGCCGTGGAGGGGCCGCTCTCGACCAGGCCCCGCAAGGCCACCGCCACAAATCGGGCCTCGGCCCAGCCCGGGGCGGCACCATGAGGGAAGCGATACCGGCAGCGGCACTCGGGGCCCATGTAGACGACCGAGCTGCTGCCGGGGCTGCCCCCGTACCCACCACCAACCACGAGGGTGGCCTGCACCCGGTAGCAGACAGGGGGCCCCATCAGGATGTCACCCTGGGGGAACCAGGCGGGTTCGGCAGGCACGGGCTGCCAGTCGAGGGCAACCTCCTTTGTGGTCGCGTCCCAGCGGGCCTCGAGGCCCTCGGGGGCAGCAGGCGGGAGGCACAGCTGGCGTGGGGGAGGCGCGAACAGAAGACAGTGGCAATAGGCGTGATGATGAAGATCCGGGGTGGGGGAGGCGCGAATGAACAGATGCGCGTGGGGGGAGGCACGAACAGAGGGCCAGTGAAGACAGGGCATGAGAGCACAGGAGTGGGACGAGGAGGAACGGAGAATATCGATTTATTTTGTTTTTTCTGGAGGTGCTGGGGCCCCGTGCTTGCGGAAATATCATCGGATGAGGGCCGGGAGAAAAGACTCCATCCCTCCCCCCCCCCCCCCCCCCCCCCCCGACCTTTTCGATTGGGCGCGCAAGTACAACGTCGATGGTCAGACACAGGCAGACACAGACACGGACACACACAGGGCGGGTGGGACGACGGACCCGATCGATGTGCGACTGGGTACTCTCCTTGGTCAGGGCCAGCTCGGCACAGCACCTGGTGAGCTCCCGCGAGCACTGTGCGAGCTCACCCTTGGTCTGGGCGAGGTCGTGCTGGGTCTGGCCAAGGCCGGCCTCGGTCGCCGCCAGCCGCGCACCCAGTTCGGTCTTGGTCTGGGCGAGGTCCTGCTGGGTCCGACCGAGGTCGGCCTTGGTGGCTGCCAGCGCGGCGGTCGTGGCTGTGAGGTCGGCCTTGGTCTGGGCCAGGGCTGCCTGACATTGGGTCGTCTCGGCCCGACTGGCGGCCAGCTGGGCCCTGGTCTGGGCCAGGTCGGCGCTGGTGTCGGCCAGGCGCTGCCTGAGGAGGCCCACGTGGGCCACCACCCCGTCCCGCTCGTGGGCGGCCAGGTCTTCCTGGGCGCAGTTGGTCGGACAGCCCACATCCGCATACCCGCAGGCCATCTGTGCCGACGCAAAAGGCGACATGGACGCCACACGGCATCAGCACCCATCGGAATTGATTGGATGAACGTCGAGGGGGAACAGTCGTGGGAGATCATCATGGGTGGGAACGGACCGGCTTGCGGGCGCATGTGGTGTCCTTGTGGCGGGCCATCTCAGCCCGGGGCACCAGCTCCCGGCACTGGTCGCACTCCTCCTCGCGCCACTCGCACTCCGCACCCAGGTGATGCTCCACATCCAACACCCCCAGAATAGCCGCGCACCCTAGGCCCCGGTTGGGGCAGTGGCATTGCATCTGTTTCACCAGACGCTGAACGACCCGCGAAGGGCGCAACCTGGTCAACGCACGGGATTGATGAGGTGATCGTGACGCCAAACAACAGACTGCTCCTCAATAAACTTCTCGTGGCATGCTGGGCAGACGCCGCCAATGACCGCCGCACATGCCCTGCAGATCGTGTCACCTAGAGAGACAGATGATCAATTGAAATGATCAGACCCCAGACCGCAACTCAAGAAAACCGGATCTTCATGATGAGCGAGACACTAAATCGAGCACAATAGGTGTCATCAAGCAGGCCCAAACCCAACAGACAGCCGGGCATTGCCAGTTTTCGTCGTCGTCTCTCCCGGATGTGGTGCTGACATATTCAAGTTGTTTCCTGGGACGGCATGGAGATTGCTTCTTGTCGCAAGGTGTGTCGTTGGTGTTGGTCAACCCTTCACCGCGTCCCGCCTCCATTCCGTCCCGAATCACCGCGTGGGGGTTGTCCACTGGTTCACCGGAAGATGTTCCCTCACACTCACGGCGGATGCCCAGGCTGCTCTGATTGGTCCCTGCAAGGGGCTCGTTCAGCTGACTCGTGACCCGGGCCTGTGGGGCTGCGGGCGCACCCTGAGTGTCTATGCCCCCTGGGTCGATGCCGGGCACACCCAGCTTGCCACGCTGCGCATCCCCGTGGGCGATTCGTTGATGGCTGGCAATCGTACAGGATCACTCCTGGATTGTCAGCACCCTGCCTCGTCTCAGCCCAGAAAATCCCTCATGTTCCGTTGAGTTGGCTTTCCTCGTCCCCATCCCCCAAGGTCGTGCTGGCCCAGCCATCCGCTCTATTCGTCGACCTCTTCATCCTCGGGGAGCTCGCCGGCATCGTCGTCGTCATCACCCCCAAACAGGGGCTTCTTCTTCGAGCCTGCGGTGAGATATCCCCATTCAAGAGAAAAGATTTATGAGGTGAGTCAAAAACCAATCATCATCCAGCCATGATCACCACCCCATCCCAGTCGTCGCCACCACCCATCCATCATCATCGCCATCAGTCCACCATTCATCATCATCGCCGTCCATCGCCATCATCCCATCGCCCGTCATCGCCCACCCCCATCGCCCCACCCCCCATCGCCCACCCCCATCGCCCACCCCCATCGCCCACCCCCATCGCCCACCCCCATCGCCCCACCATCCAGCAGTCACCATCCAACAGTCATCATCCAGCAGTCATCATCCCCACCACGGAGTCATCAATCAGTCATCGGCATGATCCTCCCCATCTAACCATCATCATCATCATCATCAGCCAATGATCATCATCAACATCATCATCATCATCATCCAATTCATCAACATCATCCAATGAATGATGATGATCATCATCAATCATCACCATACGAGACCTTTCTTTCGGGGCTTCTTGGGCTTGGCTGGGCGCGCCTTCTTGGCGGGCTGCTTCTTCTCGGCCTCGTATTCGCTGCTCTCGCTCTCCTCCTCGGGCTCCTCCTCGGCCTCCTGCAGAAAGAAAGGTGGTGGTGGTGGTGGTGATGATGCTGATGCTGATGCTGATGCTGATGCTGATGCTGATGCTGATGCTGATGCTGATGCTGATGCTGATGCTGATGCTGATGCTGATTGGATGCTGATTGGATGCTGATTGGATGCTGATTGGATGATGCTTGGATGATGCTGATGCTGATGATTGGATGATGATTGGATGATGATTGGATGATGATTGGATGATGATTGGATGATGATTGGATGATGATTGGATGATGATTGCTCTCCTCCTCGGGCTCCTCCTCGGCTCTGCGGGTGCCGAAAGGAAGGTGATGATGGCAATGGGATGATTGTGGGGGTGCTGATGACGATGCTCCTGATCTGGATGATGCGATGATGCTGATTGCTGATGCGATGATGCTGATGCGATGATGCTGATTGGGTGATGGATGGTGATGACGACTGATGATGATTGCTGGATGATGACCGAGGGGGCCAGACCTCCTCCTCCTCCTCGCCCTCGGACGGCTCGCTCTCGTCCTCCTCGGAGGAAGCGGCCTTCTTGGCCCGTCGGGCCCCCTTGCCGCGAGGCTTCTTGGCGGCAGCGGCGGCCTTCTTCTTCCGGGGCCGCTCCTCCTCCTCGTCGCTGACCACGAAGTCGCCCATGTCCTCCTCCTCCTCGCCCTCCTCGGCACCACCGTCGCCCTCGTCCCCGCTGCTCTCCCGCTGTGCAGTGGGGGGGAACCCAAGTTGGGGAAGCAAGTGGGCGAAGTGGGAACCAAGTGAGCGAAAGTGGGAACCACGTGTAGTAGGAACGAAGCGGGAAGAAGGAAGTGGGAACCCAAGTGAGCGAAAGTGGGGAACCAAGTGAGCGAAGTGGGGAACCAAGTGTAGTAGGAACGAAGCGGGAAGAAGGAAGTGGGAACCCAAGTGAACGAAGTGGCCCCCCAAGTGGGAACCAAGTGAGGGGGTGAGGATGGCAAGGCGGGGGGGGGGAGCGACCTTTGCTCGACTGGCGCGGGGTTTGCGGGTTTTGGTGAAGCGGGGCAGGGGCCGTTTGGGGCCACTGGTGGTCCGTGTTCGCCTGCGCGGCGCGGCCTGTGGTACAACAAGATGATCAGGGGCGGTGGGTACAACAAGACGATCAGGGGCGGTGGGTACAACACAAGATGATCAGGGGCGGTGGGTACAACACAAGATGATCAGGGGCGGTGGTACAATAAGATGATCAGGGGCGGTGGTACAATAAGATGATCAGGGGCGGTGGGTACAACAGAAGATGATCAGGGGCGGTGGTACCACAAGATGATCAGGGGCGGTGGGTACAACACAAGATGATCAGGGGCGGTGGTACAATAAGATGATCAGGGGCGGGTGTTGGGAAGAGCGCAGACCTTCTCCTTTGGGGCATAGGATTCCTTGAGGGCCCCGATGTTGCCTGAAGTTCGGAAAGGGGCGCGTGAGTGGATATCAAGGGAAGGGGTGCATGAAGGGAAGGCGCGGGCATCATCATCATCATCATCATCACCATCACCATCACCATCATCATCATCATCCAATCATCATCCTCACCACCACCGCCACCGCCACCATCATCATCACCATCACCATCATCATCCAGATCATCATCCTCATTTTCCGGGGGCATGTATGGCTGACCCTCTTCGTCCCCATCGGCAGCGGCCTGCTGGGGCTGATCGGCCTCGAGGGCCTCAGCCGTCAGCCTGTCGGTGCCCTCCTTCTCGTACTGGGCAAGCACCTTGCGACGGCCCTTCTCCAGCTGGGCAAGCGACTTCTGGCGGGCTTGCTCGAACTGGGCGAACATCATCATCATCCAGGCATCATCATCAACATCATCATCAACATCATCAACATCCAATCATCATCATCATCCAATTCATCATCACCCAGTCATCATCATCATCATCATCATCATCATCATCATCATCATCATCATCCACCCGCACACACACAGAGACAGACAGACGCGGGCCGAAAAAGGGGTGAGAACGGCAGGCGGGTGGGGAGGACGAGGAGGGGCAAACGGCAGAGGGAGTCGCGGCGTGGGGCGGGGATCTTGCTCGTCAGAGTATTCGGCTCAGCAGCGGGACATGCCGGACAACCACGAAAAACCCATGCTGCGGCCTCGGGGGTGGAAGTGGGAACGCGCGTCACCCGCCACCCGTCACCCGCTCCGCGGGGGGGATGCACCCCTCCCACAATAAAGGGAGTCGGCATATATGGGGCTGATTACCAATGTGGCGACACAATGCGAGACAGCACCAAATACCATGCACATACCCGCGCCCCCCGCATCGGGTGGCAAGGCCAGGCAGGCAGACAGCGCACCACCCCACCCACACACCCCCGTAGCCACCCGCACAAGTCCCCCGTGGTCAATGCGGCGGCAGCCCCTCAGAACCTGTTCTATGAATCTCATCATCCGAGCAATGTCCCACGACTCGCCAAGATCATATATGGTGGTTGGTGGTGGGTGGGGGCAGGGCGGGGGAGAGCCAAGACCTTGGCGTCGCCCGTCTCGGCGGCCAGGCACTGCTTGATCTTGCGGCTCTTGTTGTGGCGGAACTGCAGGGAGGTCGCACCCAGGTTGGACCTGCAGGCAGACACACAGGCACACAGGCACACAGACACAGACACACACACCACACGGATGGAAAGGCGAAGGTGAAAACCCAGGTTGGATCTGCACGGGACAGACACACACACAGACACACAGACACAGACACAGACAAGCCAAAGGCACAGACACACCCCAATGTTTAAAATGCTCTTTTCATCCAGGAATTGGGCACCCCCGGCCACTTTGATGATCAGTCGCCGTCGCCCACGGATGTGGAAAGGCGAAGGAACGGGGGCGAGGATGAAAGCCCAACACATCGGGGGCGGAACCCAGTCACTCCCCAGTGTGTTCGATGAAGACGACCAAGAATGGGTCCCCACATTCGCGCACACGTTCTTGGGCCGCCATCCCCTCCCCTCCCCTTCCCCCCACTCGCCCCACCCCCAATCCCCGGTGCCCCACAGACTGATGCAGGTTGAACCGGTGGTTGAGTCGACCCTGGCACTCGATCAGGGGGCCCCTTCGGACGTATAAGAAATCCTTGTTGCTGGTGTCTTTCTGTGGGTGGCGGGTGTGAGTGCCGGGGGCAGAGCGACCACTACTGACCTGGAGATCAACATCAAACAGCTCGCCCCCGACTTGGAGCGAGAATGTGTGATCCGACCATTCGATGAAACGTGCGTTGCTCTCCTGGACAAACTTGTCCGTGCTCGGGTCGCGCGTGTATCGCCAGCGGATGATGTGTTCCGGACGAGGTCGGGTTTGAGGGTTCCCTTCTTCATCGATATAGTCTTCCTCTGCATCCTCTTCCTGGAAGGTATTTGGATTAAAGGGCTTCGGCTCGATCTTCAGGATGTTCGAGGTCCGAAACAGATACAGCTACATCAAATTGTCGCAGAGACGAAGGCGCATCGGGCGCGAGAGTGAGCTGGATAGTTGGAGTCGTGCCGAGACAGACAGTCGCATCACGAGAAAGAGAGTTAATTTGGGGGATATCTACAATCGATGGCTGAAGAAGCGGCTGCTGTGCGGGTGGGGCAGATTCCATTTCCATCTGACTGTCGCCCCCGCCAACAGTGGGTTCTTCATGTTCGAATTCCATCTGCTCCGGTCGGATGGGAGGCCGCTGGGCCGAAACCGATCAGTTGGGAGAACAACCCGGGCCACTGAGGATAAACCCGGGCGAGCCGGAATAGGGCCTTTGTTTTGACCCCATTCTCGCCGAGAATTTAATATACAACAAACTGGAGGCCGCAGCGTGGGCTTCATTCATATCAAATGCGCGAGAAACCGGTGGCGTGTTTTTTCGAGTTCTGACGACGGAGCTGCTGTGACCCGAGGCGGAATTTCACTAGCACCGATATATGATATATGGGAAAAATCGTCTGTACAAAACAGCCAAAACGGATCAGCAACGGCAAACACAAAGGTGGTGGTGGGGATAGATGCATCTATCCCGATGTCAGAACAACCCGGGGCAGGCGCTCCCTGAGTCGCTCCGTCCAGGGAGCCCCCACCACCCCCGCCACCCGGCGCAAGCACGGCGCAGGCCCGGCCAGCTCAAACCGCTGGCAGCTGTCGGTGAGCGGGGCCCGGCCTCCAGCAGCGGGCAGTCGAGCACCAGCGTGCGCAGCCCGTACGTGTGGCTCGGTGTGAGGTGTAACAGACGCAGGGTCGGACAGACCACGGACATGTCCGCCATGGGGTGTCCGACCAGGGTGAGGTCGGCCAGGCGGGGCAGCCCGTACAGCGCGGCGGAGAGCTGGGGCCAGGCTGCCTGGAAGGCGGGGGATTCCGTCGTCAATCTCACCCGAGACAGACGGGGCCCCTGGTGGGCCAGCAGGGCGAGCAGGCTGTCAGGATCCAGGGCCGATGACCACGGGGCGATCTGAAGCGTGCGCAGTGGCGGCTCCTCCGGGGTGAACTCGACCGCGGCGATGGTGGGGATCTCCAGGGTCAGTCCCACCAGCGCCGGACAGCCCAGGGTCAGCCGGACAGGGGCCAGGGCCCGCCCAATGAAGGCCGTCTCGGTGGTCAGGCGCAGACTGCGCAGCCCGGACGCCTCGACCCGCAGGGGCAGCGGCCTGGCGGGCTCCCGTCTGGGCTTCGGCAGACAGAGGTCGAGACTGAGGCAGGTCAGGTGGTCAGGCATCCGAATGGTGACGTCGCTCTTGCCCGCGTGCAGTGCCACCAGCCGGACGGCCAGCCGGGTCAACCGGGGGCAGGCGGCCCACAGCCTGGCCAGCATGGGCGGGGTGAGGGTCGCGTGTGCCAAGGATTCCAGCCGGGGGGCGCAGGCCATCAGGGCAGGCAGCCAGGCCGGATCAGCTGCCGTCCAACACCACTGCGGGGGCCCGTCCGCGCGCACCAAGTGCGGCATACAAGTCGCGCATCGCAGCTCACGTACCCGAACCAGCCCGTCAATGGCGCGCAGCTGGGGGCAGGACAGGGACAGGACCAGGCCGGCCCGGTCGTTCCCACGCAGGGTCAGTTCCTCCAGGGCGGGGCAGGCTAGGGTTAGTGCGGCCTCACGCTCCGGGGGCACCATGACGCGGTCCGGGTCACTGCTATCATCAACATCATCATCAACATCATCCCGCTTAAAGGCCACCTCGGTCTCGACGCAGATGCACAGGGTGCGCAGCCGGCTGCTGGCGATGCGAACTGGGGGCGCGCACTGGCCCAACAAATCGAGGTGTTCCAGCCGGTCAAAGGACACGTGGCTCCCAAGGACGGCCGCGTCCACCAGCCCGCCCACCCGCAGCTGGAGCCGGGCCAGGCGGGGGAGCGCGCCCAGGGCCGAGAGCAGCGGTCCCGTGGCCGCCGTGCGGTCATCGACCTCAAGCGAGACGGCGCTCAGGGCCGCCTGGCTGGCTGTCAGCAGCTGGGTCGCGATGCGGGCGCTGCCCAGGCCGGTCAGCGCCAGGTGGAGCGTCTCGAGACGGCAGATGTGCGCCAGGAGGTCGTCGCTCGGGTGGTTACGGTCGTCCAGGTGGATCTGACCGGGGATGATCAGTCGGGTCAGCTGGCCGGGGTGAGGCAGGCCCGACAAGATCGGAAGCGCGTCGTGACGGTTCAGCTCAAGCCCTTCCAGGCAGCCGAGGCGCGAGATCAGAGGGGCGGCCAGGGCGGGTGCCTCCGGGGGGAGCAGGTCAGGCCGGGGCAGGGCAAGCTCCCTGAGGGTCCCTGCGAGCGGGGCCAATCCCGTGAGATCGAGTGCGCCATCCCGCGTGGCCTGGAGCGGGGCGAGGCGCAGCGACTGGAGGCCGGGGCAGGACTGGGCCAGGGCGGCCAGCAGGGCGGGATGATGCCGGGGTGCCAACTCGAGGAAGTGCAGTTCGACCAGCCCGGGCAGGTGCGGCAGGATGTATCGGATGGCTGCGGATAGTGGATCCGCCCAGGGGATGTGTAGCACGGCCAGTCGGCTGTGGCCCGCGAAGGCCGCGTCCACCCAGGGCTGGCAGCAGGCCGCGTCGGTCAGGCCGCACCCAACGAGGGGCAGGAAATCATCCTGCTTTGGTTGGCGCTCGGGGAGAGTCAGTTTGACGAGGTCTTTGCAGGGACCCACAATGGCCGCCAGGGCATCGGCAGTCAGAGTGGGTGCAATGTCGTCATCGGCATCAAGGCCAGTGAATGACAGCTCGTGAGGGATGCCTCGAATGGCCCTTCGAATAGCATGGGATGTGCCCAACAACGCGACGTAGGCGCGAAGTGTGACTCGAGAGGCCTCCACAATGGCCAACAGAAGATCGGGGGGCAGCGAAAATAGGTTGACAGTGGGTGGTGCTGCGCATTCCTAATGAATTCGGAAACCTTTACAATGCGGGAGCATGTGAAGGAGAGAAGAAGCAGACCATCCTCGGTACGTGAGGTGATTGATCCCCGCTATCACCGTGGTTCTTCCCCCAACCCCGTCTCCACGGAAAAGTGTGGAAATTCCGATCTCTGTTAATTGCGCTGGACCACCCCGGCCGTCATAAGCTCACCCCCCCCCCCCCCCCCCGCCTGTACCTCCCACCGCCTGTACTCCCCCCCGCCTGTACCCCCGCCTGTACCCCCCCCCCCCACCCCCACCCCTGCCTGTACCCCCGCCTGTACCCCTGCCTGTACCCCCCCCCCCGCCTGTACCTCCCCGCCTGTACCCCCGCCTGTACCCCCGCCTGTACCCCCGCCTGTACCCCCGCCTGTGCCCCCCCCTCCCCCCCCCGCCTGTACCCCCGCCTGTACCCCCCGCCTGTACCCCCTCCCCCCCCCCCTCCGCCTGTACCCCCCGCCTGTACCCCCCCCCCCCCCCCGCCTGTACCCCCCGCCGTGACCCGGGGTTATAATGTGTTGGGGGTCTGAGCGACAACCATCCTCCCGTCTGGCGGCTTGCGGGGCGCTCATCATCGTCATCTTCTTCTTCCAAAGGGCAACCATTTGACCCGAGCGGGAGGGGGAGCAGCAGGCGGACGGAGCAAAGAACAGTGAATACAAGGGGAACGTCGAGACGAAGAAGGTGGTGATGAAGACGAAGAAGGTGACGATGAAGACGAAGAAGGTGACGATGAAGACGAAGAAGGTGGTGATGAAGACGAAGGGGGCTGCCTTGGCGGCAGTGGAGGTGCCGCGAAGGGTGGAAGGTGGTGATGAAGAGGAAGGTGACGATGAAGACGAAGAAGGTGACGATGAAGACGAAGAAGGCGATGATGAAGACGAAGAAGGTGGTGATGAAGACGAAGACGAAGGGCCAAGATGAAGACGAAGAAGGCGGTGATGAAGACGAAGACGAAGAGGGCCAAGATGAAGGGCCAAGACGAAGAAGGGGTGCGGCCAACACGAATAAGTCAGCCGACGAAGAACGAAGACAGATGGTGTTGTGAAGAAGGGAGGAGCTGGGGCAGCGACCAACAGGAAAAAGTCCACAGAGACCCAACCAGACCCCAAACGAACGCCAGTACAGAAAGACGGGGGGGCCCACAGGAGGAGCCGGCCGGGGCGCAACGACCAAGACGATGACCCACGACAACAGACAAGACAAAGGACGGGGGGGTTGCGGAGAGGGACGAGGGGTGTTCCCCCTCCCGCAACGCCAGCAAGCAGAGGCGCGGAGGCCAACCATCATCAAAACAAACAGCAAGAAACAGCAAGAAACAGCAAGAAACAGCAAGAAACAGCAAGAAACCAACAAGAAACCAACAAGAAACCAACAAGAAACCAACAAGAAACCAATAAGAAAAAACGGGGGGGATGGAACAAAAAAAGGCGGAACGCAGAGCAAAAAGAGAGACATGGATGTGCCGCAGATGCAGCACGGACACCAACGAACGACACCAACGAACGACACCAACGAAAGACAACTCCTTCAAAAAACAATAAAAATAATAATAGGTCTTGATGGTGTGGGCACTCCGCCGTCATGTACTGCACTCGCACTCACTGGCAACTGTTTACGTCTCAAGACAGGCACCTCAACGGCCGGAACGGGTCTCATCGTCGAGGATAACAGCGGCGCCGTTAACTTTGCCGTGAACACATCTGGCGCGTCATACTCCCGTGGGAATCACATCCTTGGTGGGTCGCTCACCGTTGGCGGAACGACCTCCGCGAGCTTGCTGGGTACTGATTCAACGGGTCTTGTCGTTGCCCGCACTGCTTCAAGCAACTCGGCGATAAATACCTATGCCCTCCGCGCTGGTGACGAATAATAAAAGAAGAAGAAGAAGAAGAAGACGGAACAGGAACGGAGATCTCAGATGCGGCCAAAGCAACCTGCGCTTTAAGCGGCCAGGGAGGTGCCGCTGCCTGCAGTGGTCTCCACCTGGGGCGGGGCGGCAGGTCCTGCCGGGCCGTGCTCGATCAGCCGGGCCACCACCGCCCCGCCCGCCATACATCCGGCCATCCCTGACCCGGCAATGCCCCACTGTCCCGCAAGCCAAAGCCGTGAGAACCCCGGGATGACGGGCGGCCGGGTCAGGACACAGCCCACGGGCCCGCTGGTGTTGGCCGGGCCGTACATGGCCCCCAGGGGGCTGCCCGTGTACCGGGCCCAGGTATGCTCGGTGGCCAGGTCCGTGCAGACGGCCAGCTGGTTCAGGATGCCCCGGGCGAAGGGGCTGTTCCCGGCCGGGTGGAGCCCCAGCAGGCGACGCTCCAGGCCGGCAAGCAGGGCGGCCTGACGGCGGGACTTCCAGGCCTGGTAGGCGGGCGGGGACAGGGACAGGGTGCGCTGGCTGACGGGGTGTGCGAAGCAGCAGCGGAGGATGTGGGCTGGTGTGGTGGGTGGGGCGGGGGGGAAGAGAGGTAGTGAGAATTTGACACGAGGAGGGGGAGGCTGAGAACGTGCAGTAGTGGAAATCTCACTCGGCTCATCACACCCACCAATTTCGCTCGTTTTGCACCCGATCGTCAAAAAAAAAATTGAGCGGCGCCGCAACAAGGACCATGAGACACCGAGGAGGGGTCTGGTGGCAACGTGAAGCACAAGCTGCGTGGATTCTGATGGTGCCTTGGACCGATCACCGAAAAAGGTATGGGATCCGGAAGACTGAAGATCCCAAAAAACAACGTCAAAAAACAACAACAAAAAGGCAAAAGGTAAGCGACCTACCGGAATCGAACCGGTGACCTGAAGATCTGCAGTCTTCCGCTCTGCTACTGAGCTAAAGTCGCTCTCGATGAAATCTCGGGACCCACCAGTGGGCGCCGAAATTCGTTCCGTCTTGTTTTTGCGAGCACTCTTCCCACCTCCGGACCGCTCCTCCTCCAGGCGCATCATCAGGTCATCACGCTCCCTCTCCCGGCCCTTGCTCACCCGTTTGCCATTCCCGACAAGCATCCCCCACCCGAGGCGCAGGAGGCTCTTTTGCGGACCGGGGTAGCCGGGGGCGGGCGGGGTGTGGGTCAGGTAGAGGCTGAGTGGGTGCTGGTCCAGGAGCGCCTCGATGTCGGTCCCCTCGGCTCCCATCGCCTCGTCCAGGACCGCCTGAGCGGGACGACGATTGGGATGGCGATTATGAGTGGTGTGCCATAGGGGGTGGGTTGGGGTTGGGGGTTGGGGGTTGGGGATCCCTTGGTTTTGCGAGGGGAGGGCGGGGGGGGGGGGGGATAGCAGAGGGATAGGTGTACGGTGATGATGATTGGATGATGATTGGATGATGGATGGTGATTGGATGATGATTGGATGATGACGATTGGATGATGATGATTGGATGATGCTGCTGCTGCCGATGCCGGCCTGGAGATGATGCTGATGTGATGATGATGATGACGGACTGGATGATGATGGTGATGACAATGGTCATAACAGCGGTGCGAGCGACCTTATGCGCGGCGTCTGTGGGCCCGTGGGCGCAGCGAAAGTGTGCCGAGTGGGCCTTCAGGGGCGCCAGCAGGGCCGCCGTCTCGGGGCCGTTGCGCAGGGCCACGAAGAGCGTGTCACAGGACGGCGAGAGGCGCACGGCGGCAGGGTCCGTGACGGCCTTCATACACCCCGCGTGATGTCAAATCAACCATCAACATCATCAACATCCAGATCGCCATCATCACCATCCCCGACCGTATGCAAGAGCCGGGCGACAGGCGGTTCGGTGATCGTGTCGTCGTCGTCGTCGTCATCATCATCATCATCCAGTCATCATCCTCCAATCATCATCTCCCATGATCCAATCATCCTCCAATCATCCTCCAATCACCCTCCAATCACTCTCCAATCACCCTCCAATCACCCCATCCTCCAATCACCCCATCCTCCAATCATCCTCCAATCATCATCATCATCATCATCATCATCATCATCATCATCATCATCATCATCATCATCATCATCATCATCCAATCATCATCATCATCATCATCATCATCATCATCATCATCATCATCATCATCATCATCATCATCATCATCATCATCATCATCATCATCCAATCATCATCATCCAATCATCATCATCATCATCATCATCATCATCATCATCGCCAGCCGAACCGACCTTGGGCAGCATCCGGACGACCTGCGGCTCGGCGATCATGCCGCCCAGGAGGGGCAGCGCGCACGCCGCCACGACCACGTCGGCCCGCAGTTGGGTCCCGTCAGCCAGCTCGACCCCCCGGGCCACGTGAATGTCACCCACGGGCTCCAGCAACACCCGGGCCACGGGGCTGCCAAGGCGCACCTGGCCGCCATGCTCCGCGATGTAGCCCAGATACTCGTCCAGGAAACTGTGATGATAGATTGATCGGATTGATCGGATGAGTGGTGGTGGTGGTGGTGACGGTGGTGACGGTGGTGATGATTGGATGCTGGTGTGCTGGTGTGCTGGTGTGCTGGTGGTGTGCTGGTGGTGTGCTGGTGGTGTGCTGGTGGTGTGCTGGTGTGCTGGTGCTGGTGATAACTGGATGATTGATGATGATGGCGGTGATGCCCGGGAAGATTGGCGGGTGGGTGGTGTGGATAGTCCCGGGTGGGTAATCCCAGTGGCCATGACGAAGCACAGACTTCTTTTGAAAGATACGGGGTGGAGGTCGGGGTGGAGGTCGGGGTGGTGGTGATGATGACGGGGGGGGGGGTACAGACTCCTTGGTGGTATGGCCCGGCCGCAGGATCCACACGCCCTGCTCGAGACCCTTCCAGCACATGACGTAGTTAATCAAAGACAGCTCGGGGGGCGCCTCGCCCACGAAGGAGGCAAAGCCTAATCGGCCAGGGTGGGAGCGACCAGGGGATGGGGATGTCGACCGGGGTGGATGTCGACCGGGGTGGATGTCGACCAGGGTTGATGTCGACCAGGGTTGATGTCGACCAGGGTTGATGTCGACCAGGGTGGATGTCGACCAGGGTGGATGTCGACCAGGGGATGGGGATGTCGACCAAGGGTGGGAGCGACCAGGGGATGGGGATGTCGACCAGGGTGGATGTCGACCAGGAGTGATGGACCAGTGGAGATGTCGACCAGGGTGGGTGTCGACCAGGGGGAATATAGACCAGGGTGTTGACCCAGGGGGGGATGGGGATGTCGACGTGAGTCAGTGCGGGCCGGAAGAGGGGGGCATGCAGACCCATGAGCAGCATCAGCAAGTTTGGGTCCGTCCCGGCGGGGAAATGCTTGTCGAGGAGCTGCTGTGCCGAGAGGTTGAACAGGGCCCGCGCCCTAGGGAATAACCGCACGCCGGAAGTGAGCGAGTGGGAGTGGAGGTTTTACAGACTCGGGATCGCTCGCCAGCCCACTCAGTGCCGCCTGAAGACCGTGCTGAAGCACCAATTCCCGGACCTTCGACAGCCGAGCGAAAATCCCGTCGACATCGGCGAAGTAGGCACGGATCGCGAGTTCTTGATCGGGGAATCTGGCCACAATCCGTTCGATCATGGTGCGAATGGTTGGGCCAGTTTCGAAGGAAAAGTCTAAAAAAGCAATGGAAGTGATAGTGATCGACCGAAACGGAAACCGGGACCTCCCGCAACGAATTGTGCGATGTTGGACACAGGCATCAGGTGCCGAATCAGCCGGCCAACAACATTGGTGGCCGTTGGAGGGTCGGCTAGAGCAAGGACGTGGAATGCCGTGTCGAAAGTAACCCCCGAACGATCAAAGTAGCTTTGCATGCCGCCAGGGCGAGTGTGCTTCTCGCAGACGGTGACAGTCCACCCCAAGAGGGCCATCTCAGCCGCTGTGTGCAGGCCGCCAATCCCCGCGCCAATCACAAGAGCTGTTTTGCCCATTTCTTGCAAAAACCGAATCCGAAAAAAACCGAGTCTGGACCGCCCTCGGGCCCCTCGATGTGTGTCAAATTCAACGAGTCGTTGTCCGGGGCTGCCGACATCTTCCTCAAACTATGACGAGCTCTTTCTGTGTCTCCATGTACGCCGCTCCATCCCCTCTATTTAGCAGTTGGGGCGGCGCTCCCCAGCTCGCGCATCAGCATATACATAAACTGGAGCCCCTCAAAATACGACTTGACCAGCACCCGCTCGTTGGAGGCATGGCACCGGTTATCGTCGGCATCGAAGAACATCCCGCAGACTCCGTACACCGGAATGCCCGCATGGCGGAGGGCCTGGCCATCCGTCGCCCCGGCCGAGAGGAGCGGCAGCACGGGGACCCCGGACCACATAATGTTGGTGATCCGTTCGACGGGCCCCAGGACCGCCGGGTCGAGCGGGGACATGGGGGCCGGCAGGGGCTCGGCCAGGCGCCGGATGGCGATCTGGGGGTCGGCCAACACGGCCGCGATGGTGCGCTGGACCTCGTCGGGGTCGTCCTCAGGCAGCAGCCGGCAGTTGAGCGTGGCGCGGGCCAGCTGGGGCAGGGCGTTCTCGGCATGGCCGCCGCTGATCTGGGTGGCCGTGACGGTGGTCCGCAGCAGGGCGTTGTAGTATGGGGCTGCGCCCGCCACCAGGTCGGCCGCGGGCTGGTCGATGGGGCCCGGGGCAGCCAGCCGGGTCATGGCGGCACTCAGGGCAGGCACCTGCTCGAGGCGGGCCATCCGCTCCATGAACAGCCGCACGGAGTCGTTCAGTCGGACGGGGAACTGGTGCCCCGCCAGCTGGGCCAGGCCCACGGCCAGACGGTAGATGGCATTGTCCGGGGTGGGCAGTGAACTGTGGCCGCCCCGGCTGGTGACGGCCAGCTCGAGGCTCATGTAGACCTTCTCGCAGGTCTGTATGGTCTGGGCCAGGTTGTAGCCCATCTTGGCCTGGCCACTGCCCGCGTCTGGGGGGGGGGGGGGGGGCCAATCATCACGGGGCGAGGAGGAGATGAAGATCGGGTGAGTGCCGGTCAGAGGCGAGGAGGGGGCTGTTGTGGTGAGCGCGGAGCAAAGAGACTGATCGGTGCGGACAGGAAGGGTCTCAAATGACACCACAGAGCTGAGGATGACTCGCAAAAAAAATCCAAACACAGACAGGCACAGAGAGACACGCAAGTGAGTCGAGGCGTTCACACCCCGGGATCAGGTCCGGAGGGGCTGCTCCCCCAGTAGTGCGAGCAACCACACTGAAATCCGAAGGGTACGCCACACCAGCGGACCTCCGTTGATGCAGAACGCCGCCCGGATCTTGTCGGGGTGGTGGGCCAGCAGGTAGTTGACCCCGTTGCACTCGCCGGCCTCCTCATCCTCGGTCAGGGCCAGGATGAAGTCACGCCGGGGTTGGAAACCTCCCGCCGCAGCCGCAGGAAGTTGGCCGCCATCTCGGAGGCCTCGTTCTTGATGTCCTGCGTGCCCCGGCCGTAGAAATAGTCTGCTCCGCCCTCGGTGCGCTCGACAAACTGAAAGGGGTTCGTCTCCCAGTTGGAGGGATCGGCATCGACCACGTCCAAGTGGGCCAGGAACAGGACTGGGGCAAGACCCGAGTCGGTGGGTCCGCGAAGGCGTGCCACGAAATTGGCCTTCTCGGGACGGCCCGGATGCCTGATGATTTCAACATCTTCTGTCGGCCAGCCATCGCGCAAGAAGCGTGCGGCAAGCATCTCGGCGGCTTTGATGCTGCCATTTTTGTGGGTCGTATCGATTTCAATCAGTTCCCGAAAGATATCGCGGGCCTCGAGTTGGTGCGGATTGAGTGGTTGTGCGTACATGTCTCAAAGTAAAACGCTACCGAGAATTCGAGGGGAGATCAGCGAGAACACCAAACAAAACGCCGGACCGTGAGCTCGGTGTGTCGCCTGAGGCGCCTGTTGCCCATGGTCGGAAGAACGCTGAAGGTGAGGGTGGCTCGTCTCGATTACGGAGTAAAGGAGTAACGGAGTAACGGAGAATGCCCGACGCGAATGCGCTTCCGGAGAGGGCAGATATTTGATTCTTCTCCGTCCGACCGAATGTAGCATAATTGGCGATGTTCCAAGCACCCACCATTCCAGCCCTCGGTGTGAAAAGGGGAGAGAAACGTATTATTGAGTCCACCAGGGGCGGCAGCGCCAAGCCCCCGGGGACCACAAGAATTTCACCAATCAACATCAACATCAACATGACTCCAATTCGCAAAAAAGATGAAGAAGGAAGAAAGAAAAATACCGCGGGACATCATTCACCTCATCCAGACAAGAAAAAAACCCGAACGAACAAAGAACAAGGAGAGTCTCCCGACCAACGATCGGGGAAGGCTCCCTTTGGGGGTTTGATATTCCTCACACTGCACCGCCGGGGGGATAGCCGCCGCTTAGCGGCGCATGGGAATGCGCACGTGCCAGACGGCCTCCGGGGTCAGGGTGGCCTTGATCTGGATGTCGGCACCCACCCGGGCAGCTGCCAGGGAGGTCCACTGCAGCTCCGAGGCCCGGGCCAGGGTCGAGACCTGGGCGGCGGTCAGGTACTGGGGGGCACCCATGGCTGCAGGGGGATAGCCACAAGGACAGACAGGGGGAGATGGGGGGTGAGTGTGTGCGTGAGGGGCAGTGGGCAGGTACTGGGGGGCACCCATGGCTGCAGGGACAGGGTGGGTGGGGGTGATAGAGGAAGGGTGTTGGATGAGGGAGAGCAGGGACTGGGGGCGCGCCCAGGGAGGGGGATGGGGGTGGAGGCGAGGGGATTGGAAGAAGGGGCATGGAATGGGGGGGGGGGAGGGTGGCATGGTGGTGGGTGGTGGGGGGGCAAGGGGGGGGACTCGCGTGGGTGCATGGTGGGCGGTGGTGGAGACGGGGCAGGCAGCGGGGCAGCGGGGGGCGTGGATCGATGGCGCGCACCTGGACGTTGTCCCCGGCCATCCGGGAGGCGACCCCGGCAATGGTCACCTGTGTGGGGGCCAGGGGGGTGCGGGTGGGGCGACAGTGAGGATGGAGGGGCCGGATGGAGGGCGGGAAGGTAAATGTCATGATGATGGACTTGATCCGCCCCGTGCTGATGGTGCAAAATGCCGATGCCCGTATGGTGATGATGATTGATTGGATGATGATGATGATGATGGTTGGATGAATGATGATGATTGGATGATGATGATTGGATGATGCCGATCGCCTCCTGGTGGTGCCCATGGTTGGGCTGAGGGCACAGGGGGGGGGGGGGGGCGGAGAGGCATATCCGGGTGGGCATATATCCGGGTGGGCATATAGGCATATCCGGGTGGGCATATCCGGGGGCATATCCGGGGGCATATCCGGGGGCATATCCGGGGGCATATATCCGGGTGGGCATATCCGGGTGGGCATATCCGGGGGCATATCCGATCCGGGTGGGCACGGACCGTGACTGCCTCGGGCGCAATGGGGCTGCCGATGACCTGGTGGTTGTACAGCACCAGATCAATGTCGGCCGACCCGTTGGCCGCCTGGACGGCGAACATCTGCAGGGTGGGGCTGGCGGGCCCGCTGGTGGTCACTTGCAGCTCCTTGTCACCGAGCTGGTGCAGGATCTGGTAGGCCCGGTAGCTGGGCTTGGGAATGCCGTGCATGTTGAGAAGGCCCCAGCCGTCGCCCTAATGGGAGTGGAAGTGGTGGGAGTGGCGGTGATGATGATGATGATGATCGGATGATGATCGGATGATGATGATGATGATGATGATGATGATGATGATGATGATGATGATGATGATGATGATGATGATGATGATGATGATGATGATGATTGGATGACGAGGACGATGGCGATGATTAGATGATGATTAGATGAGGATTAGATGGTTGGATGATGGTGCAGGATCTGGTAGGCCCGATAGCTGGGCTTGGGGATGCCGTGCATGTTGAGAAGGCCCCAGCCGTCGCCCTGTGGGGATGGTTGTGGTGGTGATGGTGATGCTGTCTGGATGATGTTGATGAGATGGTTTATGATTTATGGTGATCGTATGATGATGCTGATTGGATGCTGATTGGATGATGGTGATCTGCGATGATGAATAATGGTGATGATGGTGCTGATGACGGTGTGTGGGGTGTGTGAGGTGCGGGCCTTGAGGAAGGGCTGGGACTCGAGGCCGCCCTCCTCGAAGAGGTCCGAGAAGGTCCACCAGGAGAAGACCTCCAGCAGGCCCCGCACATCGTACACGTTCTGCAACAGACACACAGACACACACACAGACACACAGATTTCGATGATGATGATGATTGGAGGATGATTGGATGCTTGGATGACACAGAATGACAAAAAGGATGAGCAAGGTCTCCACCAGCAGGCCCCGCACATCGTACACGTTCTGCAACAGACACACAGACACACAGACACACAGAATGACAGAAAGGACGAGCAAGGTTCCACCTCCAGCAGGCCCCCACACAATTTCCAAAAAGGTCTGAGCCAGGAGAACGTTATCTGCATAAGGCGGGGGGGGCCGCTGTGGGGGCCGCTGTGGTGAGTAGGGGGTGGGGTCCGGACCTGCATGATGAAGGCAGCTGCGAAGGGGCGGTCGTGGTACGAGGGGGTGAAGTAGAGCCCGTCGTTGAACTCTGTGGGGGGGGAGGGCAGGCGGAAGGCAGGACCACAGGGTGGTTGTGTGAGATGATGATGATGATGATGATTGGATGATGATGGTGATGATGCTGATTGGGTGATGGTGATGATGATGATTGGATGATGATGACGATGATGGTGATGGTGATGATGGTGATGATGGTGATGATGCTGATTGGGCGATGATGGTGATGGTGATGATGGTGACATCCTGACACATACTGACACATCCGACACATGTCCCGCCGAACAGACACAAGACACACACACGACACAGACAAGACACACAAGACACACACACGACACAGACAAGACACACAAGACACACACACGACACAGACAAGACACAGACAAGACACATGACAAGACACATGACAAGACACATGACAAGACACATGACAAGACACATGACAAGACACAGACAAGACACATGACAAGACACATGACAAGACACATGACAAGACACATGACAAGACACATGACAAGACACAGACAAGACACATGACAAGACACATGACAAGACACATGACAAGACACAGACAAGACACATGACAAGACACATGACAAGACACATGACAAGACACATGACAAGACACATGACAAGACACATGACAAGACACAGACAAGACACATGACAAGACACATGACACACACAGACAAGACACATGACAAGACACATGACAAGACACATGACAAGACACATGACAAGACACATGACAAGACACAGACAAGACACATGACAAGACACATGACACACACAGACAAGACACATGACAAGACACATGACAAGACACATGACAAGACACATGACAAGACACATGACAAGACACAGACAAGACACATGACAAGACACATGACACACACAGACAAGACACATGACAAGACACATGACAAGACACATGACAAGACACATGACAAGACACATGACAAGACACATGACAAGACACATGACAAGACACATGACAAGACACATGACAAGACACATGACACACACACGGCACGACACAGACACGCATAGCCACATCACGGACCGGTGTAGAAGACGGGCGGCCCACCCACATGGCAGACGCATGACAGCCACACAGCCACACATAGCCACATCACGGACCGGTGTAGAAGACGGGCAGCCCGCCGGCCTGGGCGCGTGCCTTGAGGACAACCTGCTTCATGATATCCCGCCGGACAGACTCATACTGACACATACTGACACATACTGACACATACTGACACCTACTGACACCTACTGACACCTACTGACACCTACTGACACCTACTGACACCTACTGACACCTACTGACACCTACTGACACCTACTGACACCTACTGACACCTACTGACACCTACTGACCCATATCCGCCGGACAGACACACGACACTCGCAGGCACACACACATGACACACATGACACACATCACACACATGACGCGCATGACACACAGACACGACACACGACACAAAGACACACATAGTCACATCACGGACCGGTGTAGAAGACGGGCAGCCCGCCGGCCTGGGCGCGTGCCTTGAGGACAACCTGCTTCATGATATCCCGCCGGACAGACTCATACTGACACATACTGACACATACTGACATATACTGACACATACAGACACATACAGACACATACAGACACATACAGACACATACAGACACCTACTGACACATACTGACACATACTGACACCGACTGACACATACTGACACATACTGACACATACGACACATGTCTCGCCGGACAGACACACGACACTCGCAGGCACACACACACGACACTCGCAGGCACACACAGATGACACACAGATGACACACAGATGACACACAGATGACACACAGATGACACACAGATGACACAGATGACACAGATGACACACACATAGTCACACCACGGACCGGTGTAGAAGACGGGCAGCCCGCCGGCCTGGGCGCGTGCCTTGAGGACAACCTGCTTCATGATATCCCGCCGGACAGACTCATACTGACACATACTGACACATACTGACATATACTGACACATACAGACACATACAGACACATACAGACACATACAGACACATACAGACACATACAGACACATACTGACACCGACTGACACATACTGACACATACTGACACATACGACACATGTCTCGCCGGACAGACACACGACACTCGCAGGCACACACACACACACTCGCAGGCACACACAGATGACACACAGATGACACACAGATGACACACAGATGACACACAGATGACACAGATGACACAGATGACACACACATAGTCACATCACGGACCGGTGTAGAAGACGGGGAGCCCGCCGGCCTGGGCGCGTGCCTTGAGGACGACCTGCTTCATGATATCCCGCCGGACGGGCTCCACGTCGGTCGGGTACTCGTGGGTCGACACAAAGTCCAGTGGGAAGTTGTGCTGCTGCGCGTAGGCCACGGTCTCTGCGATCCAGGCAGTCTGGCAGGTCGCAGGGCCGCCTGGGGGATGATGATGATGATGATGATGATGATGATGATGATGATGATGATGATGATGATGATGATGATGATTGGATGATGATGATGATGATGATGAGGATGATGGATGCATGAAGATGATGATTGGATGATGATGGTGATGATGGTGATGATTGGATGATGATGGTGATGATGATGATGATGATGATGATGATTGGATGATGATGATGATGATGATGATGATGATGATTGGATGATTGAAACATGGGACGATGTGGAAAGGCTGATGATGATTGGATGATGATGATGATGATGATGATGATGATGATTGGATGATGATGATTGGATGATGATGATTGGATGATGATGATTGGATGATGATGATTGGATGATGATGATGATGATTGGATGATTGGATGAGATGATTGGATGATGTTTGATGATGATGATGATGATGATGATGATGATGATGATGATGATGATGATGATGATGATGATGATGATGATGATGATTGGGAGATGATGATTGGGAGATGATGATGATGATGATGATGATGATTGGATGATGATGATGACTGGATGATGATGATGATGATTGGATAATGATGGTAATGAGGGTAATGAAGATGATGATGATGGCAATGATGGTGATGGTAATGATGGTAATGATGATTGGATGATGATGATTGGATGATGATGATTGGATGATGATGATTGGATGATGATGATTGGATGATGATGATTGGATGATGATGATTGGATGATGATGATTGGATGATGATGATTGGATGATGATGATGATGATGGTGCTGCTGCTGCTGCTGATGCTTGGCGGACCGACGGGGATGCGGGTATCGACGCCCTTGATGGTGCGCACGGTGTTCTCAAGCAGCTCAAAGTACTGCGCCTGCGTCCCCGTGAAGAAGCCGCAGTTCTGCCAAGGGGACGGAGTGGGGGGGGGGGGATGATGACATGGGGAATGATGACATGGGGATGATGACGTGAAGAAGCCGCAGTTCTGCCAAGGGGACGGAGGGGGGGGGGATGATGACATGGGGATGTTGACATGGGGATGACATGGGGATGATGACATGGGGATGATGACATGGGGGATGAATGGAAGACCGCAAAGGGGACGGAGTGGGGGGATGGACATGGAATGATGACATGGGGAATGGGGATGGTGGGGGTGGGGATGGGGAATGGGGATGCAGACCGGCTCGTTCCACACCTCGAAGAACCTGGTCGAAGAAGACGGGGGGGGGGGGAGGGTGGTGGTGGTGGTGGTGGAGGGGGAGAGGACGCAAACCAACCAAAGAGAGAATGACCGGGGATGGACCATCGAATGGGGCAATGAGACCCTGCATGAACTGCCGGATAAAGTCGTTCCACTGGGCGTACGACTGTCGAAAACCAACACATACAGAAAAAAAATGGTTCCAAAGTGTTTGGTGATGATGATGACCTTGGGAGGGGTGATGTTGCCCTTGTAGTGGAAAATGGTGTCCTTGCCGCTGGCCAGAGCTTCGGGCACTACGAAAGAAAAATGAGCAAATGAACCCCCCCCCGAAGTACCGGCGGCACGGACTGAAGGACAGCTCGACAATGGGGCGCATGTCAATGGAGCGCAGGAAATCGAAGACACTGAAGACATTGTAAAGGGAGAGTTGCAGCGTGCCATTCTCGGTGACACTGAGGAGAACGCTCATGTCGTCATCGAACAGTCCGTGGAACCGAACCATCTTGAAGCCGAGCTCGTCGTGTGCCTTCTTCATCTGTTCGCGCCAGTCTGCACGGAGGGCCCTAAAGAGTGGGGGCGGAAAATGGAAGATTGATATAACGGCAAAATGAAGGGAAAATCCAGACATCAGAGCATGGCAGGAACCGACACAATTTTCGTAGTAATGCGGAAATTCACCAACAACGGTGGGCGTGACCACAAATTCAGCAGCGGTCGCAAGTGCGACCAAACCCAGCAGGAGAAGCGTCCGCATCTTCTTGCCGAATCGAGGCGGATGAACCGAGGTGGATTCAGCCGAGTCGGCCGTTTCGACACCCCGGCTCCTCGTATTCTCCTGTGGCGCTGGTCAACCAAAGTGGACCACTTTACGACCGGTTCAGTTTGAAAATTCACGTACGCTTTCGGAAATGTGGCAAAGGATCATACACGCTCGTGGACCCGGTTATTCCGCGTGAGCTGGCACAAAGGGACTCGCCCCCTCATCTTTTTCGGTGCACATCGTTGTGTACACTTGGTCAGACCTGGTGTGTATGGGGGAGAGTTCCACGTTTTTCACGCATTAAATCGACCAGTCTTCGCGGCACCTCTCCCGCGAGTTGCCTGCCCGGCAGCACCTCATTCCATGATATGGCGCACATGTTCGGTGCCGACCCGACCAGTTCAAACCGCGGGATGAACTCCTCCAGGGGGCACGCATCCCGGTCTCTGGGAGGCGAGATGAGGGCCAGACATCGGAGGGCGGGACAGGCCAAGTAGAAGCCTCACTAAAAGGCACACACATTCGAGAGGAACTCCACAAAACCCCCATCTGATCAAACCCTCATCGTCATCTGGCACCCCTGGGCCAGGGCATCCGGGACCATACAATCGTCTTTGTCTTTGCGAGGAGGGAGGTCAGAGAGAGGGAAGGGGGGGGGGGGGGGAAGCGAGAGGAAGTCGAGGGGGAAGGTCCTCACCCCCTCGGAATGCCGAGCATGCGAGGTGATGGGATGGGAGGTGATGGATGGGGGTGCCAACACCCGATTGGATGAACAAAAGAAGGGACGAGAACGAGAAACGGGAGTGGTTGTTGTTGTTGGGGGGGGGGGGGGGGGGGGAGGAGGGGGGTAGGGGGATGAGGAGCAGGTGAGCTGGAGTGGGGGGGGGGGAGGAGGAGGCGGGGCTAATGACACACACAACGTAGGCTGGAGGGTATAACGCCTGGGGTGTGAGCGGCCGACGGGGTCCCCCCCGTGCCGCCCATCAAAAATCATCTCCAAACCACGCACGCATCGATGGCCCCGTCGGGGGGGATGGGCTGCTGGATCAGAGGGAGGGGGGCGCGGGGCCGACGACATTACTTTGCAGCCATGGTCAAATCGTCCCCCCGTGCCGCCATCAGATCATCCTCGAACGCATCCATGGCATACTCGGCCATGGGCTCGAGCCAGCCCTCCCGCCCTGGTCCGGCCCTCCCGCCCCTGGCTCTCGGTCCTGGGGGCAGCCGGCGCGGTGGCGGGCGAGGCGGCGGTGGCGGTGGGCAGGGCGGAGGCGGCGGGCAGCTCGGGGCGGGGCGGGGCGGGGGTTCGGTGGAGGCGGGCTCGAGGGTGCCCGTGCTGGGGGCGCGGCGGGCGGAGGGCTGCGGCGGGGAGGCTGAGGGACGGCGGGCCGTGACGGCGCCGCTGGCGGAGGGCGAGACGCCCGGGGAGGTCGCTGGGGAGGTGGCGATGCGGAAAAAGGGGATGAGGATGGTGGTGGTGGTGGTGGTGGTGGTGGTGGTGGTGGTGGTGGTGGTGGTGGTGGTGGTGGTGGTGGTGGTGGTGGTGGTGGTGGTGATGATGATGATGATGATGATGATGATTGGATGATGATGATGATGATGATGATGATGATGATGATGATGATGATGATGATGATGATGATGATGATGATGCTGATTGGATGTTGGTGATGTTGGTGATGATGCTGATGCTGATGCTGATGCTGATAGGTTGGGCGATGGCGGACCAGAGGACGGGGGTGACTTGGAGGAGGCGTGGTGGGTCAGCGGCTCCAGTTTGCCGCCCCGGCGCGGTGCCGGCTGCTTCGCCTGTTCACCCACAAAACAGATTGCGTGGTTCATTGGGGTGTGTCGTGTGTGTGTCACGTCTGGTGCCGGCTGCTTCGCCCCTCAAACTGACGGTGCCCAGCGTGGTGCCGTGTGTGTCATGTGTGTCATGTGTGTCATGTGTGTGTCATGTGTCGTGTGTGTCATGTGTCGTGTGTGTGTCATGTGTGTGTCATGTGTCGTGTGTGTCATGTGTCGTGTGTGTCATGTGTCGTGTGTGCCGCGTGTCATGTGTCATGTGTCATGTGTCGTGTGTGCCGCGTGTGTGTCATGTGTGTCATGTGTCATGTGTGTCATGTGTGTGTCAGTGTGTGTGTTGTGTGTGTCATGTGTGTCATGTGTGTGTCGCGTGTGTGTCATGTGTGTCATGTGTCATGTACGTTGTGTCGCCATGTGTGCGGTGTGTGTGTCGAGTAAAGGAACGAAGTAACGGGAAAATAAAACAAAACCAGAGAGGTAGAAGAGAGGTGTGTGTGTGTGGGGGGCATACGAATATCATGTCTGTCTGAGGCTTCTTGGACATGGGGGCCAGTCCGTGTCGGGGGGCAGGGCATCCCCCCCTCACAGACTGCAGGCTTCCGCGCGCCCAGCCTTCCTTCGCCGGCCGATCCCGCGGCGGGGCCCGCGGCCGTGGGCTTGGCGAGGGCCGTGGCGGCGGTGATGGAACTGTGGATGTCGGCAAGCTCGGAGGCCTTGCCCCCGCGGGCTCGCAGTTGACACAACTTCAACTCCTTGTCGCGCTCCTGCACCCCCAGCCAGCAACCACCAGCACCACCACCAACACACCACCGCAACCAGAGATGGACAGAATTCAGAGTGATCATCATCATCATCCAATCATCCATCATCATCATCCAATCATCCAATCATCCATCATCATCATCATCATCATCATCATCATCATCATCATCATCATCATCATCATCATCATCATCATCATCATCATCATCATCATCATCATCATCATCATCATCATCATCATCATCATCATCATCATCAGCATCCAATCATCATCCAATCATCATCATCATCCAATCATCATCATCGTCCAATCATCATCCAATCATCCAATCATCCTCATCATGACTCAGATCATCATCATCCATCCAATCATCCTCATCATCTAAAAACATCCAATCGTCATCCTCATTCAATCATCCTCATCCTCATCAACATCATCATCACCATCAACACCATCAACATCCGATTAACATTCAATCAATATCCAACCAGCCAATCATCCAATCATCATCCGATCATCATCCGATCATCATCATCCACCAATCATCCAATCATCATCACCCCTCACCCCCTCGGGGGGGGGGCGTACAGACCGCGAGGAGGCCCGCCAACCGGTCTTGCTCGGCCTTAGCGGCCTCAGCCCGCTGGGTGGCGGCCGCCAGGTCGCGCTGGTGGCGCCGCCTGTCCGACTCGGCCGCATGGGCGGCAACCTGCACCCGCCGCTGCAGCTCCTGCTCACCCCCCCGGCACACCCACCAGTGACGAGAGTGATGATGATGATGATGATTGGATGATGATGATGATGATGATGATGATGATGATGATGATGATGATGATGATGATGATGATGATGATGGTGATGATGAGCAGGTGCATGGCATGGACGCTGGGGGCGGGATGTGGACCTCAATCTGGGTGTCGCGTGGGTCGGGTTCGGGGGCGGCCGGTGCGGGTGCGGGCCGGTCGGGTTCCTCGCCCGGCACCTGCTCCTTCAAGGCCTGCAGCCGCTCGGCCATCCTGCACGCCCCAAGCCCCGGGATGATGATGATGAATGGATGATGATGATGATGATGATGATGATGATTGGATGATGATGATGCTGATGATGATGATGATGATGATGATGATGATGATGATGATGATGATGATGATGATGATGATGATGATGATGATGATGATGATGATGGATGATGATGATGATGATGATGATGATGATGATTGGATGATGATGATGATGATGATGATGATGATGATGATGATGATGATGATGATGATGATGATGATGATGATGATGATGATGATGATGATGATGATGATGATGATTGCTGCTGTCTGATGCCGATGGGGCGGACTTGAGGGCGCGTGCCTCGAGTTTCTTGATGGCCCGCTGGTCCTCCCGATGTCGCTCGTGATACTTGCGTACCTGCTCCTGCTCCCCACCACCACCATCATCATCAACATCACCACCGCCACCACCCCACCCAACCACCCATCCATCATCCACCACCCGAATGGGGTGAGCGCCGAGTCGGGGGTCAGGTGGCGCCGTCGCCAAGCGAGGGTCGCTCTGTGTGTCAGCTGTGTGTGTCAGCTGTGTGTGTCAGCTGTGTGTGTCAGCTGTGTGTGTCAGCTGTGTGTGTCAGCTGTGTGTGTCAGCTGTGTGTGTCAGCTGTGTCAGCTGTGTGTCAGCTGTGTGTCAGCTGTGTGTGTCAGCTGTGTGTGTCATCTGTGTGTGTCAGCTGTGTGTGTCAGCTGTGTGTCAGCTGTGTGTGTCAGCTGTGTGTGTCAGCTGTGTGTGTCATCTGTGTGTGTCATCTGTGTGTGTCAGCTGTGTGTGTCAGCTGTGTGTGTCAGCTGTGTGTGTCAGCTGTGTGTGTCAGCTGTGTGTGTCAGCTGTGTGTGTCAGCTGTGTGTGTCAGCTGTGTGTGTCAGCTGTGTGTGTCATCTGTGTGTGTCATCTGTGTGTGTCAGCTGTGTGTGTCAGCTGTGTGTGTCAGCTGTGTGTGTCAGCTGTGTGTGTCAGCTGTGTGTGTCAGCTGTGTGTGTCATCTGTGTGTGTTGGGCTGTGTGTGTCAGTTGTGTGTGGCCAGTGTGGGGCTGTGTGTGTCAGCCGTGTGTGTCATCTGTGTGTGTCAGCTGTGTGTGTCAGCTGTGTGTGTCATCTGTGTGTCACTGTGTGTCATCTGTGTGTCATCTGTGTGTGTCATCTGTGTGTGTGTCAGCTGTGTGTGTCAGCTGTGTGTCAGCTGTGTGTGTCAGGGCTGTGTGTGGGGCTGTGTGTGTCAGTGTGTCAGCTGTGTGTCAGCTGTGTGTGTCAGCTGTGTGTGTCAGCTGTGTGTGTCATCTGTGTGTGTCATCTGTGTGTGTCATCTGTGTGTGCTCGGGCTGTGTGTCAGCTGTGTGTGTCAGCTGTGTGTCAGCTGTGTGTCAGCCGTGTGTCAGCTGTGTGTGTCATCTGTGTGTGTCAGCTGTGTGTCAGTGTCAGCTGTGTGTGTCAGCTGTGTGCCAGTTGTGTGTCATCTGTGTGTCATCTGTGTGTGTCAGCTGTGTGTCAGCTGTGTGTCATCTGTGTGTGTCAGCTGTGTGTGTCAGCTGTGTGTGTCAGCTGTGTGTGTCAGCTGTGTGTGTCAGCTGTGTGTGTCAGCTGTGTGTGTCAGCTGTGTCTGTCAGCTGTGTGTGTCAGCTGTGTGTGTCAGCTGTGTGTGTCAGCTGTGTGTGTCATCTGTGTGTGTCATCTGTGTGTGTCATCTGTGTGTGTCATCTGGGTGTGTCAGCTGTGTGTGTCAGCTGTGTGTGTCAGCTGTGTGTGTCAGCTGTGTGTCGCTGTCTGTCAGTTGTGTCTCAGCTGTCTGTCAGTTGTGTATCAGTTGTGTCAGTTGTGTCGATGCGTCGGCCAGGGCAGAGAAGGTGTGCAGGCATAAGGGGCAGACAAGGGGGCATGATGATGGGGGCGGGCGGGCGGACCCTGAGGACGCGCATGTCATTGTGCAGAGTGGCCATCAACCGGGCCTGCTCGTCCGGGCCGGCCGTGTCCTCGAGGGCCTTCTCCTTGTCCCGGATGTTCTAATGGATGATGATGATGATGATGATGATGATGATGATGATGATGATGATGATGATGATGATGATGATGATGATGATGATGATGATGCTGATGATGATTGGGTGAAGATGATGATTGGGCGATGATGATGCTGTCGATGATGATGAGTGGATGATACCCGGGGTGTGTGAGCGCGACCTTCTCGAGTGCCCGGATCTGGTGGGAGAGGTCGGCCACCAAGCGGCTCTTATCAGCCAGGCCGTTCTCAAGCTGTGCAATGCGTTCCGTCTGGGCGGCGCCCTTCTCCAGCTGTTTCCGCAGGTGGGCGTTCTCCTTCTGGTACAGCGCCGCCGCCCGCTCCAGGGCGCCCAGGTCCCGCCGGTCCGCGGCTGGGTGGTGTGAGCGAGTGGGACCCCGGGGAGGGAGCCGCAGACTGGGTTTGGGGCCCTGGGCCGAGCCCGTGTCGAGACGAGTCAGGGCGTCCAGTGTTTGCTGGTACTCTGTGGCCGTGATGTGCGCAATCGGAAAAAAATACAAAGTCAGGTGGTGAGAGAGAAGAGAGCGTCGTCACCCCCAGACCCAGATTGCGTTGCCGCAACGATTCGATCTCTTCTCGAAGCGATGAGACAAGATTGTCATAGGTCTGGTCTGGGCGTGCCGAGGAAGAGGAAGAGGGAGGCACAGCAGGCGAGGCAGTGACATCCGGAGCTTCCCCCTGAGCATGGGGGGAGGGTGGTGTGGGCAGGTCGGGGGGGACGGTGGGCTGCACCTGAAGCGAATAATCGAAACGTTTTCGACTCTGTGCAGAAATCGGATGTGTGACTGCGATATCGGCGGATGTCTCTGTCGCCGGGTCAGGCACTGGAGATGCGGGGGCAGGAGGCGGGGCTACGGCCGCTGCTGCCGGTGGTTCAAAATCGTCGGCATAATCGTCCATCTGGAAACGCAAGAAAAAAAGAGGTTCTCAGTCCCCAAAAATCCAAAGAAAAAAGGCGAACCGAAAAAACGGTAGTGTGAGTTTCCCGGGCGTTGATTCCTAAGCTCGTTTTTTGAACTTCGGCCGTTTTGCCTGTTTGTGTGCATTTCGCCCTTCGATGCAAAGGTCTGTGAGCAGCATTCGTGTGGGAATGTTCTAATTTTCTGGGCAAAGCTATCCCGACCTCGAACATCTGATGCAGCAAGCATCGCTCTTTGTAAACCCCAATCAGGCACCGATGGCTGCCGAGGGTCCGTGCGGTTCTCGTCGCACCACTCCTTTGCAACGCTTTTTTCGATAGCCACGCAACCTGCTGTGGCCGCCCCCATCATGCCTTCCCCTCCCTACTCCGCCCCTGCGCCCGCCCCGGCGCCGATCAGCGGGTCAACATCTGCCCGTGGTGCTTCGAGATCTTCACGCAAACCGGCGGCAGCCGCTGTTTCGGCGCCATCCGATGCGATGCCACCGAGC
>JAPMOS010000128.1:100000-113394 GCA_027972325.1 Paratrimastix pyriformis
GCATCAGCACACCAGCATCAACACCATCAACACCATCACCAACATCGCCAACATCATCACCAACGCCATCATCATCCAGTCGTCGTCGTCATATCATCATCCAGTCATCATCCAGTCATCATCATCATTCATCATCATCCAGTCATCATCATCATTCATCATCATCATCATCATCATCATCATCATCATCATCATCATCATCTTCATCTTCATCTTCATCTTCATCATTCCCCATACTCTCCCTCCCCCCTCCAACCCCCCCTCCAGGCTGCACCTTGTCATCGCCTCCCTGCAGCCAGCGGCCACGCCCTCGCCCACCTCACCCGGGGCGCCGGCCCCCGGGGGCCTCCCACCAGCATCCGCCACGGCCACGGCCACGGCCGCGCCCCTCACCACACCCGCACCCGCCTCAGCCGGCGGTCGCGGCTTCATGTCCGTCACCCACCGCCGCCTCCCCTGCCCCACTCATCAGCCGCCCACATCCCCCCCCGTGCATGGCCCGTCCCTGCCCACATGAGCCTAAGTCCCCCATGTCATCATCCCCCCCATGTCATCATCCCCCCCATGTCATCATCCCCCATATGTCATCATCCCCCTCATGTCATCATCCCCCCCCCCACCACCACCACCACCACCACCCCACCACCACCACCACCACTACAGGGCCGACGACCTCTCCCCGGAGGATCAGCATCCACAGGCCCCGGCGACGGGCCGCGGCGGAGGCCGTGCCATGGCCCACCCCCAGCTCCCCATCCAACAGCAGCAGCAGCAGCAGCCCGCACAGGCCCCGCAGTACGCCACCCGCAACCCTCCATCGGCCCTCCGACGCAAGCAGCAGCAATAATCGGCGGCTTCGGTTGTTCAAAATAATGTGTGTGTGTGTGTGTGTGTGTGTGTGTGGGTGAGCGTGGTGGCGCATGGGACGGGCAAAACGCGTGGATTTCCAAGAGGCGCCGACGCTTTTGAAAAACCCGGTTGGGGGGGAGGGGGGGGGGGGAGCGAAAACTGCCGACAAGGGTGGGCAGGCCGCCCTCGGCCCTCCGACGCAAGCAGCAGCAATAATGCCAGGTTTTGGGTGTTCAAAATCATGTGTATGTGTTCGGGGGGGGGCTGTGGTGGCGCCAAGAACGGGGGCACAACGCGTGACAATCGGCCGAACAGCCCGTTGAGGGGGGCTTTCTCATCGAAAAACGCACAACGTGGGGTGTTCCTCTGTGGTTCCCAAGCCTTGGGCGCCGAATGGATCTGGCCGGGGAGGGGGGTTGCAGATGACAGACGCTGCAAGCTCCGTGTTTGACCGCTTGCTGATGCTCGCTTGCCCTCTTATCCCTTTGGGACGCATCATCGTCGCATAAAACATATAGCGTGAGTGGTCTAGGGGTAGAATTGGCGCCTCCCACGCGTCAGACCCGGGTTCGAGTCCCGGCTCACGCACTATTTTTGTTTTTCCTTGCGAGTTGACCGCCGGGACGGCGTGGGTCCCCAGAACCTCGGCCCCATCGACAGGTCCACCGCAGACGGCGAACACTGGGCCCCTCGGTAGGCGGCCTGGGGAGGGTCTGGGCCCCGGTGTGCGGCTGCTGCCCCAGAATTGATTTGGCCTCCTCGTCGATGGACACGGGGCGCTTCCTTCAGCGCAACCTGCGCCCCGATGCCCCCGCGGGTGGTGGCGGCCTGGAGCGGGTGGTGACTTCGACCGATGGGGCGACAGACACCGAGATTTCCATGTTCCTCTCGGCCCTGCTGGCCTACCTGCCATGCAACCGCCCGAGGATCTGGACGAGGTGTTGTGCGTCGTCTGGCGGACTACACGAAGCAGCGGGTCCTGATCCGGGTTGCCCCTTGCGGGGACGGACCCGCTGACTCGGTGGACGAGCAGACTCATCTGAATGAAATACGGGTCCAAAGTTGTCACCAGCGGCAGCTGACCGACGAGCGAGGCCGCCCGCCAACATCTGCAGGTCCTGATTCGGGTGGCCACGCGGGGACGTGCCCGCTGACTCGGTGGGCGAGTTGTCCTGCGGGGCCATTGCGACCTGGCACTCACCATAGACGGCCCCCCGTTTGCCTGTCGACCGATCCGCATTCAGTGCGCGCAGGCTCGAGACAGGACGACGGGGGAGCTCCGTCAGCCCCACACCTGGTGCCGCCCACCCTCCCTGCCAAAGCTGCCTGGGCACAATACCGACAAGTGTAACGCAGGTTGCGAAGGCGCGAGTAATTTTGAACTTTTTGCCAGCGCCCACACAAAAACACTGCGCAATGCCCTCTCACATTGATCGACACCAAAATTGTCCCGACCGGAGGTCCGCTGCCAATTATCTTCGTTCGACCCTGGCATGACGTGCCCGAAAAGTACGAGAAAAGGGAAGCTCACCCACGAGGCTGCACTAACACGAGAAATTCGAAAGAAAGAATTGCGGGTAGAGCCAAGGCATACGATTGGTCCGTCCGGAATTGAGTTGCACGACGAAAACCACCAGCAATACAGGATCTGAGATCTTTGTGTTGAAAAAGCGCAAAGTGAGCGATTTCTTGCTTTGGCCGGCGGTCGGTTTTTCAATTTGAATCGCTTGAGTGGTCTCAATGAAACGAAAGATAAGCACCACCGGGGCCCGTGAGAGACTGTGTATGTTTTAGCCGAATTTTATGTGAGTCAATCAGAAGATCCTTCTCTTCCCTTTCGGCATGCGCAGATCTCCGAATCAAGCGGGCCGTTTTTTTTTTGCCCAGTCATTTCCGCATTCTTGAAGGTGTGCGTCATTTCACCATTTCCGTCCTTGCCATTTTCTTTTCTACCTTTTTCCCACAAGACACAAATCTGGACAGCTCGGACCATCCACCCTCTGGCTCTGGGGAAGAGATAACCACTGTGGACACCTTTTCATCGGGATGTCCGTTCCCCCGCTTGATGGAGCTGCCCGATGACGTGTGGCTGCATCTGGCCGATGCGGATACCTCCCTGGCCATGCACTGCACCCTCTCGGCCATCAACCGCCGCCTGAGGGACCTCATGGGGCTCGTCACCCGGCTCTGCTGGCCGGAGGGGGTCCCGCGAACCGACTGCCGAGGGTCGGAGCTCCGCGCGGCCACGATCCCCCCTTGGCCGGGTGCTGTCCAGCCACCCCTGCGGGCAATCATCGGCCGGTGCGCGGGGTCGTTGAGGTTCCTCTCGATCTGTGCCGACGAGGAGACTCTCAGGGAGCTGCCCCCCATGCCCAACCTGCGGACGCTCTTTCTGATGGCCGACGTTGTCACCCCCATTGTCATCTTGCTCCGGTGCCCCAACCTGGCCGTCCTGGGGCTGCCCCACTTCTCAACCAAGGAGCCCGTCGACTTTGCCAGCAAACTCGAGGCCGCCTGTCCCCGGTTGCGGCACCTCTACTGCCAACTGACCGACATGGGCTGCTTCGGGCTGGCTGGGTGCACCCCCGCGGGGGCCCAGATCACCGAGGTGGAGAGTGCTGACGTGGACGAGTCGGTGAAGGTGACCATTGGCGGCGGTGATCCGACAGGGGCATGGGCGGGCCGTGAGGAAGGCCGCCAGTCGCTCTTCCTGCCCGCCCGCGTGCGGCGTCTGGCCCTGCAGTGCCACCCCGCGGGCGTGCCGGCCTTGCTGGGGCACCTGCCCAACCTGACGCACCTCGAGCTGATCCCAAGCACCTCCCAGACCCCCGACGGGATGGCGGCCTTCATGAGGAGTCTGGCTCAGGCCTGCCCCAGGCTGACGGAGCTCCACCTGGGGCCCAACGTGGCCTTGACCACCCCCGAGGACCTGGCCCAGGTGGGCCCGGCGCTGGTCTCTCTCACCGCTCGGCTGGTGGGCACGGCGGGGTCCTTGATTGCCCTGCCAACCCCCAGGCTGCGCCAGTGTGACCTGCAGTTGCGCACCGACCTCAGTGTCATCACCCTCGAGCTGCCCCAGGTGCAGGAGCTGTCCTTGAGTGTGCCCGCGTCCCTGGCCCGGCTCACCCTGCGCTGCCCCTGGCTTCGCTCGGTCAGCATCACCATCAGAGCCCCAAGCAGCGGCGCCTCTGTTCCTCCAGAGTGCGGGCAACCACCACCGCTTTGTCTCGATTGCCAGGCCCACCTGCCCCTCTCGTTGATCGAATTGCGCTCCCCCCTCGGTCTGTCCAGCAACTCATCACCACCATCTCACCCTCTTACCCCTCGAAACCAGCCCCGGACATGGGCATCTACGAGAGCTGCTGCGCCCCGCTGGTGGCGGCGTCCACGGGGTCCGTCGATGTGCGGCTGGAGTTGCCCCAGGTTACCCTACGAGGAACGGGCCTGTTCGAAGACCTGCCTCCATCCGTGCGTCGGCTTTGGCTCGGCCTCAAAGCGGCCAAAGACCTCCGCCTTGCCCCCACGGTGACCCATCTGGCGCTGGCTCAGGCCAACTGCCCCGAGACCCGGCTCAGCGGCCCCGGGCTGCGCACCCTCGAACTTGGCGGGTCGGCCACACGCAGTCCGCGCACCCTGGAGCTGGACACCCCGTTGCTGGACGAGCTGGTGGTGGCGGAGGGGTTCCCCGCGGTTACCTTCGCATCACAAGCTGCCATTCGTCGAGTGGCTGCCCTCCGCCCCAATGGCAAGGATGAAGTGGGGGCCCTGTTTGCTTTCCTGCGGGGGCCCGCCGGCCAGACCCTGAGCGAGCTCAGCTTCCGTTCGCCGGGAATCCTCGACCCGCCGCCCATCATTGAGCTCGCGGCACTGCGGTCCCTCCATATCGTCACGCCACCCCCGGAACCCGCAAAGTCCACTCCGTCCACACACGCCCTGCTCATCTGCCCGGCCATGGAGCGCCTTGCCTGCGGGGGTCACGTATGGATCCAATCAGAGTGCCCCTTCCTGTCCAGCCTTGGCCAGAAGGCGCCACTGCCCTACCAAGTCCAGCCATCGGGCCAACTCAGAGGGGTCCCACCGCTGCCCGGCGGGGCGGGTCCGCTCCCTCTTCCGACGGAGCCCAAAATCCGCACCGAAAACGATGCGATGACGGTGTTGCTGGCCAGCAGCGGTGACTGTGTTTCCCTCAGACGGGACGAGTCATCAATTGTCCCCTCCACGGTCTGCTCGCCCATCCATCCCCCCCCCCCTCCTCCTCCTCCTCCTCCTCCTCGGCGCACATACCTACACCACGTGCTCTCTCTGCCCCCGCGACGATAGGGCCCGGCCATCCGAACGGTGATTCTTGAAGATGTCACTCCTCCAAACTGCTCGGTCTGTCCGGACCCGCCGTGGCCATGCGGTCATGGTGGTGGCGCTGACAGCGGCGATGATGCCCCATTCGCCTGGACCCATATCCCCCCCCCCCCGTACACGATACGCGCGCAACTGTGCAGCTCATCTGGTGGCTTATCGGCCCGACGTGTTGCTGCTGGAGTGCCCAAGCACGAGCGACACCCTCATCCTCCGCTCGCCCCAGACGCCCCGACTGCGGCCCCTCCTGGCCTCGGATCTCGTTGCCATCTTCGTCCAGGCCGGCTTCGCACCGCTGGCCGTCCTGCACCGGCTGCCCATCGTGGCGCCTGGGTGCCTTCCGCCGGACATCTTCCTGCGCTCCCTCTGGGCGGCCCTCCGCGACTGCCGGCGCCTCGTGGGCCACTTCCAGGAGGCACAGACCCTCGACCAGTATCTGCGCGCCCTGGGCCGATCCGACCGATCGCGACCCGGCGCGGCCCTGGCGGCCCTGACCCAATCGGGGATGAAGCCAGAGCAGGCAAAGTGGCTCGGGTACGCTGGACACCAGCCCCAGCCCACGAATGACTGCACGACCGATTTGGTTCGAGCCACTCGCACCCTGCAGGCGCATTTCCCGGGGATCCGCCTGGACGCCTTGGCGGACGCCGTTCGGCTGCGGGGCTCCGAGTTCCGTTGCGCGTGGCCACACTACCCGCCCTCTTTCCGCCTGGAGTGGGCCTGCCAGGAGTGCAGTCCCCTGGCAGGGATGATGCGCCAGTTCGAACCGGCCCTCGTTTTGCCGGACCCTGAGAGCCGGCTGACCTGCCTGCCCATCCTCCAGCGGGCCGCCACCCTCACGCTCGCCGACGTGTCGCTGCCTCGGTTCTCCGGGTCTTGCGGCCTGCCTTGCTTCTGCGTGCGCTGCCTGCTCCGAGGCCGGAGCGAGGTGCCCTCGGCCCTGCCCGTGGCGTACTGTGCCGAGTGCCGCACCACCGAGCTGGTCATACGTGACGACGTCGACTGCCCCGCGCTGCCGCCCTTCGATGAGGGGCCGCCGCAGCCCCAGCCCGATGAGGCGCCGTCTTCGTTGTGCCCCCAGACGCATCCCATGTCCATGCCGCCGCCTCTGAGGGTACTCGTAGTGACATCCGGGCCCAAAGGGGCCCAACGGGCCGGGGGTGAGAACGGGATGCGCAAGCCGGCGGAAAGACGCGAGCTTCGGGTGGATCCCGTCTGTCATGCTACCGCCGCCTCCGCCGCCACCGCTGCTGCTGGCTGCTGCTGCTGCTGGCTGCTGCTGCTGCTGGCTGCTGCTGCTGCTGGCTGCTGCTGCTGCTGCTGCTGCTGCTGGCTGCTGCTGGCTGCTGGCTGCTGCTGCTGGCTGCTGCTGCTGCTTGACCCAACGTCTTCCAATCTTTTTTTATGCCCTGCACGTCTCATGCACATTCCCTTGCGTGCATGCCCACCACCTTGCCATGAAAAAGGCGACTCACTGTCTCAATCCCCCCACGGTGACGTATTTGCTCCCAGGCTTGGGGGAACCTCTCGACCGCAACGGTCCTCCTCAACGAACCATCGCCGGTGCCGCTCCAAGGTCTCCCCTCGTCCCCCACCAACCCATTGCGGATGGGAGTCCCCGCCATCGTCAACGGAGTTGGGTCCTCCCTGCGTTGGCTTCTCACGTCCTGTGCTGCCATGATTGCCATTGCTGCTGTGACGTGCTGTGCCTTTGTGTGTGCAGCGGCCTTGGCGGCCGGCCAGCCCGATGTGCTGGTCTTCATGAACAACATCTGCGCCGCCGGGTACGAACGGCAGGACTTACTCTCAGCCCTGAGCCCCCAGGACCTGCTGCGCTGCATCGAAAGGGCCTACCCCATCCGCCTGCCGCGCCTGGTGGCTGTGCTGGGCCTGCCCCACGCGGTGGACACGGGGCGCTTCCTTCAGCGCAACCTGCGCCCCGATGCCCCCGCGGGTGGTGGCGGCCTGGAGCGGGTGGTGGCTTCGACCGATGGGGCGACAGAAACCGAGGTTTCCATGTTTCTCTCGGCCCTGCTGGCCTACCTGCCCTGCAACCCACTCGAAGACTTGGATGAGGTGCTCGAGGTTGCGTGCCGCCAGGCGGACAACAACAACAACGCGCAGCCGCAGCGGCGGCACCTGCGGGTCCTGATCCGGGTTGCCCCTTGTGGGAGCGCGCCCGCTGACTCGGTGGACTAGGGCTGATATCTGTACGTTGCGATCTCTGATGTGACTGTTGAACCCCCCCCCCCCCCCCCCCCCCCCCCCCCACCACCACTACCACCCACAAGAGCACATAGTGGAACTTCCCAATCGGCTACCAACCTGCCCCCTCGGGCTCGGTCCCTTGTCGGCCAGTAAGAATGCGTGCGCCCTCCCACCCCTCCTCCCTAGCTGTTTGTTGCGCGCGTTTATTGTTGTGCCAACCATTCATCGCAATACCGAAGGCCGAGAGGGCGTCAAGGCAAGACTCCCTCTGAAAGAAACCGGTTGATGGGCTGAAATCGATGAGCGCGCGATGGGAGGCGCCGAGGGGTGGGGAGGAGGGGAGGGAGGAGTGCGCCTGCCCGTGGTGCGCATTTTCTCGGGTGTGTGTGTGTGTGTGGGGGGGGGGGGGGGGGGCGGAGGCTGATGTCTCATACGACTGGGCAAAGATGCTGGTCACGGACTCCGGGCAGGGGTGCATGGTGATGTCGACTGGGGGGTGCATGCTGGTGGGGCTTTGCCCCAGGCCTCGGCTCGACCAGCCTCATGATGACGAATTGTCGCAGCTGATGATGGGATGCCCCGACTGAACAGCCTCGCCCTGGCTATCCACGAGCTTTCCCCAGCAGAGGAAGCTCGTCGGGTAACAGGAGAGGTTCGGGCATGCAGGTGTCTCCACGCTGGAGGAGAATGATCGTTGCCGGCCGAGGCCGTACGACTTGCGAGGGGCTGGCCGTTGTGGTGGTGGCCACACCGTGTCAACATGTCAACGTTCTACCCCCGGCCAACGCGATTCTCCTCCACTTCAAAATCTTTGAATGCAGGGGCAGATCTTGCGAGTGGAAGTTGAGAACTTCAAGTCCTACAAGGGCCATCAGGTCTTTTGCGCTGTTTTTTATCGCCTCCACAAACTTCCGTAGACCATTGGCCCATTTCTCCGGTTCACATCGGTGATTGGCCCCAATGGGAGCGGGAAAAGCAACATCAGCGAAGCCCTCGGTTTCGTACTTGGGTGCCGGGCATCCGCCTTGCGTGGACGTCAGATGACCGACTTGATCTACAACAGCGAGTCGCATACGGCCTCCCGTGCGAGCGTGAAGCTTGTCTTGGCGCTTGGTTCCGATCAAGAGTTCGACTCTGGCGGCGAAATCGAATTCCAGAGGGTGATCACCTCCGCTGGTACCACCGAATACAAACTCGATGGCAGAAATGTCACGTACAAGGAGTACGATGAACGACTCAAGTCATTTGGGCTGCTCGCCCAGGCCCGCAATTTCCTGGTTTTCCAGGTCTGTGGTGGCGGCAGGCTCCCACAGACGGACCTCACAACATCATCAATCAGGGCTACATCGAGTCGGTTGCCCAGAAGTCACCCAAGGAGTTGACGGCCCTTTTCGAGCAAATCTCCGGGTCCGACGAGTACAAGGCGGAATACACCCGCTTGGAGGTCTGTCTCTTCCGCCCCCCCGGTTCACTCGACATGATTCCGAATTTCAGGATGAGGCCCGCCGGTGCCAGGAGAAGACCACCATCAGCTTCACCAAGAAGAAGGGCGTGGCTGCCGAGCAGAAGCAGTACAAGGAGCAGCAGAAGGAGGCCGAGCGGTTCACCCAGCTGATGGACCAGCGGGCTGCCCTCAAGGCCGAGTACACTCTCTTCCAGCTGTACCACATTGAGCGGCGCATCGCGGGCCAGCGGAAGGAGCTGGCTCAGCTGCGGAAGGGCCTGAAGGAGAAGGAGAACAGAATTGTCTGTCGCCCCCCCCCCCCCCGTCTCACCTCGCCTGTCTCACCTCGCCTGTCTCATCCTCGCCTGTCTCACCCCTCGTCTGTCTCACCCCTCGCCTGTCTCACCCCTCGCCTGTCTCACCCTCGCCTGTCTCACCCCCTCGCCTGTCTCACCCCCTCGCCTGTCTCACCCCTCGCCTGTCTCACCCCCTCGCCTGTCTCACCCTCGCCTGCCCCTGTGCCGATTCGCAGGAGATTGTCGAGCGCCAGTGGCGCGAGGAGAAGAAGAGGCCGCCGCACCCAGCTGAGAGATCGTCAAGCCCGCCAGGAGCTCGACCAGAAGGTCCGCCGCCGCCCATGCAACCCTCATCCATCTCCACCATTCCATCCACTCCTCCCTCCCTCCCTCCCTCCCTCCCTCCCTCCTCCCTCCCCTCCAACTCGAGAGCATCATCATCAATCATCACATCATCATCATCATCATTCATCCATCCAATCATCAACCATCATCATCATCATCATCATCATCCATCATCCTCCCCCCTCAAACCGAACGACATTCGGCTTCATCAACCTCCCATCGCCGGAACGACTCCCTGCGCCGCCTGCAGGCCGACAAGGAGCGGCATGAGGTCGGCCCTCCATCCCATACACACCCCCACACGCGCACCGGATGACCTGCTCCTGGCATCTTCGGTGCGCTGCTTCCTCCGACCCCCTTGAATGACCTGCCGTCCCCGAGAGACCTCCAATCTCCCCATGATGATGATGATGATGATGATGATGATGATGATGATGATGATGATGATGATGATGATGATGATGATGATGATGATGATGATGATGATGATGATGATGATGATGATGATGATGATGATGATGATGATGATGATGATGATGATGATGATGACTGGATGATGATGACTGGATGATGATGACTGGATGATGATGACTGGATGATGATGACTGGATGATGATGACTGGATGATGATGACTGGATGATGATGATGATGATGATGATGATGATGATGATGATGATGATGATGATGATGATGATGATGATGATGATGATGATGATGATGATGATGATGATGATGATGATGATGCCCCCACAGGCTGAGGTGGCCCGGTTGGAGGAGGACCTGGCCGCGGTCGAGCAGAGCGCGACTGACTTCGAGGCCGAGTCCGGCAAGGGCCTCGTCAAGGGCCCCAAGCGCCTCAACACCGATGACATGCGCACGTACACCTCGCTGTCCGTCCCGCCGCCATCATCAGCATCATCCAGTCATCATCATCCAGTCATCATCATCAAGTCATCATCATCCAGTCATCCAATCATCATCCAGTCATCATCATCCAGTCATCATCATCATCATCATCAATCATCATCATCCAATCATCATCCGATCATCATCCGATCATCAGCATCATCATCATCCGATCATCCAGTCATCATCATCATCATCATCCCATCTGCTGTGGTGCAGGCGCGAGCAGGCCACGGCCGATGGGGCTGCCATGAAGCAGGAGATTGACCACCTGGCGGCCGAGCAGAACGTCGACAAGCCGCGCATCGACCAGCTCGAGAACCGTATGCGGGAACTCGAGCGGCGCCGGGCCCAGCTCAGGGTCCGTGTGTGTGCGTGCGTGCGTATGTGGGGATGATGATGATCTTGATGGCATCCATTCCTCGCATCATCCAGTCATCATCATCATCATCATCATCATCATCATCATCATCATCATCATCATCATCATCATCATCATCATCATCATCCAATCATCATCCAATCATCATCCAATCATCATCATCACCAGCATCGCCAATCCATCATCAGCATCATCAGCATCAGCATCAGCATCAGCATCAGCATCCAATCATCATCATCATCACCCAATCATCATCATCATCATCCAGATCATCATCATCCAATCATCATCATCATCCCCGGCGGGCACAGGAACAAGAGGAGCTCTACCAGACCCGCTCACCTTCATGCCATCATCCAATCATCATCATCATCATCATCATCACCATCATCATCATCATCATCACCCACCCACCCACTCACCATGCCCCCCTCCCTGGCGGGCACAGGAGCAAGAGGAGCTCTATCAGACCCGCGAGACCCAGGTGGGCGAGGCCCTGGCGGCCCTCGAGACCAAGATCGCCGAGCTGCAGAAGGAGCACCACGAGACCCAGGAGACCAACCAGACCACCACCGAGCGCCACGCCACCCTGACGGCCGACTACGAGCGGGTCATGGAGCAGCTGCGCAGCGCCAAGGCCGAGCAGCGCGAGTCGGAGCGCGAGCGGAGGTACCGCGAGACCCTGGTTGCCCTGAAGCGGCTGATCCCCGGGGTGCACGGGCGCGTGATGGACCTGTGCACCATCAGCAACCCCAAGTACACCGTCTGCATATGGCCTCCATGCCTGCCCTAACCCACCCCCTGTCATCTGTGATGGACCTGTGCACCATCAGCAACCCCAAGTACACCGTCTGTCTGGCCTGCCCTACACCCCCTGCCCTTCATGCACCATCAGCAACCCCAAGTACGTGCGTACCATCAGCAACCCCTCCGCCTGCCACCGTTCCCTCCTGCTCTGCTGTTTGCCTGCTCTGTCTTGCTCCCTCCTGCTCATCACCGCCTGCCCACGTCATTCCCACCTGCTCATCCCTGCTCGGTCTTGCTCCCCCCTGGCTCGCTATGTGTGGCCAGACGGCCATCACGGTGGCCATGGGGAAGGCCATGGACGCGATCGTGGTCGAGGACGAGAAGACCGCCAAGGAGTGCATCCAGGTCCGGCGCCAGGGGGGTTCATGGCCACCACCGCCATCATCATCGTCATCGCCATCGTCCAATCAGTATCCAATCATCATCATCATCATCATCATCATCATCATCATCATCATCATCATCATCATCATCATCATCATCATCACCATCACCACCACCACCACCACCACCACCACCACCACCACCACCACCACCACCACCACCACCACCCAGCCATCATCATCATCATCATCATCATCATCATCATCATCATCATCATCATCATCATCATCATCATCATCATCATCATCCAATCATCATCCAATCATCATCATCCAATCATCATCATCCAATCATCATCCAATCATCATCATCCAATCATCATCCAATCATCATCCAATCATCATCCAATCATCATCCAATCATCATCCAATCATCATCATCCAATCATCATCATCACCACCAATCTCCTCCTCAGTACATGCGCGAGCAACGCTCGGGCACGGCGACCTTCCTGCCGCTGGACACCCTGCGCACGAAGCCCATCGATGACCGGCTGCGGCTGCTAGGCCACGACACCCGACTGGCCACGGACCTGCTCCAGTTCGAGACCCGTTTCGTCAAAGCCATCAGCTACGCCTGCGGAAACGTGGTCGTCTGCCCCACGCTCGACGTGGCCCGCGAGCTGTGCTTCGGGGCCGGGTCGCATAAGATGAAGTGTCCGTTGGATCATCCAGATCAAGCATCATCACCCAAGTATCATCACCCAAGTATCATCATCCAAGCATCATCGCCCAGTCATCATCGCCCAGTCATCATCACCCAATCATATCTTGCGGATGGGCGGACAGGCGTGGCCCTGGACGGGACGCTGATTCACAAGAGCGGCCTGATCACGGGCGGCCGGAGTGGCATCGAGCGGATGGCCCAGCGGTGGGAGGCCAAGGACGTCGAAGGTCTGGCCGCGTCCGGCTTGTCCTCTGGGCTCCCACAGCGGTGGTGGTGGTGATCTGGATGATGATGATCTGGATGATGACTGGATGCTGATCTGGATGCTGATGATGCTGAGGATGATGATGATATGATGATGATGATGATGATGATGATGATGATGATGATTGGATGATGATTGGATGATGATGATGGTCCCACGCACACCTCCGCCATCTTCACCTTCCCCTAACCCGCCTGCCCGCGTTGTCTCCCCAGCTCACTTTCCCTCTGTCTCCTCGCCACCACGCCTCTCCCGCCCCCGCGCCGCCCCGCGCCGCAGCCCTGAAGCGGCGCCGGGATCGGCTGATCCAGGAGCTGCAGGAGGTCAACAAGGTCCGAAAGACGGCCAGGAACGAGAAGGGCATCGAGGCCCTCCTGAAGACGTCTGTGCCGCCCTTCCCGTCCGACCCTCGTCACCCAACTCTGGTTGATGTTGATGTTGATGATCGGGTGTTGATTGGATGATTGGATGATTGGATGATGGTGATG
>JAPMOS010000129.1:0-55000 GCA_027972325.1 Paratrimastix pyriformis
CCACGACAAGCCCCCCGGCTACGAAGTCCGCTGCTCCCCCTCCTCAATCGGTCTGTTTACTGTTTTCCCTGATGTGTTGTGGGTTTCTCATGCCTCTCCTCCAGGACCCACGACTTCTTTTCAACCGGAGGACAAGACCGAGGTGCACCTAAGCCGACAGGCTTTTACGAACGGATCTTCCCAAGCTGCTGGCAAGTTGGTTCCCGAACACGAAACATCTGAATCCCGGCCTCATCGTCCCCGTTCACTTTTTGAAGCCGTTGACTGAGTACCATTTCTCCGCTCCCATCTGTGTTGAGTTGCACAAGGTACTCACCCGGATGGTTCTCGCTTTCGGTGGCGTCCTTTTTCCTTGACCAGCGGACGCTGTTCTGATACGTCGCAGACCTACAGGGCCTGTCAGCAAGAGCCTTGCTCATTACCCTGCTCCTTGATTCCGAGGCTGCATTCGACATCGACCACCCCATCGAGGGCCCGATGAGGCTCGATGAGATCGTCCTCTGGGAACGCTCTTACCCCTTCTACCTCAGGGGTTCTCGTGACCGTTCCCTGTTGGAGCGCACTGACTACTACGGAGAACAGTTCCCCAAGGTATTCCTGGCCTGCGAACGAATACCTCTCTCCGCGGACGAACGGAAGACCTATGACTGGTCGATTCAGTGCCACAAGTTCCGCACCAGCACCTGCTCGCGCGAGCTTCCTACCCTTTGGGATTCTCTTAACTGGCCCCTTCCTCTGCCCCCTTCCCTGTCCTGTGGCTGAGTCCGAACCCGTGCCGGAATCCGTGCCCCTTCCCCGAGAACGTGTGTGTGTGTGTGATACTTCCCGGCTTGCGCCGAGTCCGGAATCGGGCCGAAGCCCGCGGGTAACATGATCCCCCGGGCCGCCTTCCCGCAGGACAAGTCCTGCAGAAAGAGCACCCCAGGAGTTCATGGGTCGGCTACCGTCCCCCAGGGCGGTCTCCGCCGACTTCCGGACTACAGCTCTTTTCATTCCTGCCTCGAATTTTCGCACTTCTTCCTTTGCTGAATCGCTATGAGCATCGTTTTCCTGATTCCTGCCAGCTCGCTTCCCACCTCCTTTTGTCTTCATCCACACCCCATTTCCGCTGCCAGTCTACATGCATTCGCGTATTCCATCTTAAAGCCGCACTTCGCTCTCAACCTCATCACCTTCGTCACCACCGCCTCCGATATCCCTCCAGTTGTTTCCCCATCTCTCGGCGGCCCTCATAGTTGACCTGCACCATGCGACTCCCGGCCTCCTTCCTCAACATCGCCTCCAAAGCCCACAACGCTGGATCCATCGGGAATCTCCCTAGCCCGCCCATTCTCAAACATCAGAATCCCCACATCAAACCGCGCCTTCCCCACCACTTTCTCCCAGTGCGCCAGAAACTCGGCTCCCAAAAGCAAACCCACCCTCCTGGATGATGAAAAGCTCACGCATCTGAATGTCCCCTTGATCGCCAAGCTCACACCGTGCTTCGGCTCACCCCCGGCTGGATTCTGTTCGCTTTCCTTCCCCGTACGGCACAATAACAATGCATCTAAACGCTCTTTTCCTCCTCTACCAATCGGACTCTCCGCCCACTTCCAATTGCTCGAAAAACCGATCCATCTCCTCCTGGGGTTATATTCCGGATTCGCATAAATCAACAAGTCCCGATTCTCCTTAAATAGCCCGTACCCATCCACCGAACCTCCCAGGAACCAGTCTTCCTTACTCGGCGTTCTATACTCTGGGAAACTGAGATCCGCATTCCCTGGGTGCGAAAACGCCATCACCGTTAGGCTTCCCGCCTGTCTCAGCAACGAAGATATAGTGTGGGAGTCGTCCATTGGTTCCTCAGCGTACTCATATGCGTCCGCCCTCCTTTGTCGTGCTTTTTCCTTCATATCGGTCACACATCTCAGCTACCTCTGTCGAGAACGTTCCCAAAACTGTCCCATGTTCTCGCCCGAAACCATCTCCCGGGACCTCTCCATCATTGCCATAGCCTCACCTTCGTGATCTGCCTGCCCCTTATCTTCACACACTCTCCCATCGGCTCTACCCACTTCTCCTCGAGCAGCTGGTCCGGGTCTTCAGCTCCCTCCGCCTTGTCCAACCACTCACTAGCTTCACAGCATCCGCCCTTTCCTCTCTCCCACACATCCCGCCATCCCGCACTCAAACACCAAGTGGTTCATGTGGTCCTCACCCCACACCAACACTTCCCATCCCTCCCCGTTGATGTAGAACCGGATGTTGGCCGTGATATACCGCTGCAGGATTGCCATCATCGCCAGCTTCCCGACATCTCACACCTCATCGTTTGCACGTTGATCCCTCCGTTGCGACTCTGCGTTAACACAATCTCGTTTTACGAGCCGCCCTCCACATGCGACTTTTCCTCCCCATTCCTTCATCACCTCTCTGAAGTCTGTCTCCACCTCCTTCCGTCACTTCTGCACCAGCTTGAATCCTTTCTCCTTTGGCACCACGCCGGCTCCATCTATGTCCGTCCCGCAATCTTGTCTGCCAATCTGTTCTCCGCATCCAGCGACGCACTGTTTTGATGTCCTTAACCCAGACCAGTCATCTTCCACGATGCTTTCACAATCCGCTGCCCTCCGCAGCAGTCCCTCCGCCTTCGATTCTATCAGATCCGTTGGTTTCCACCAACCTTTATCAGTCCCTCAACCCACCCCTTTGCACTTTACTGTCCGTTCTCACTTCCACATTCGCATCCTGTCCAATCCGAATAGCCTCCAGAATAGCCTCCAACCCGCTTCATTGTCTGCCCTCGACCCGAACACCTCCTCCCTGCTCTCACCGCCAGCGCCCCATTTTAATCTTCAATCACCGCGAACGCCGCCCGTCTTCCTTCCGGCTTTGTCGCACTCCCATCAGAAACAACCTCCATTCCGCCTCGCTCCACCACTTTACTTCCACCTCATCACACCCGCCATCAACTCCTCCTGCCTTCCAATACCTGTCCCACTTCACCAGCCCTTGCCCCTCCCCTGATCTTGTTCTCTTCCTCCATCGACTCGCCGCATCGATCTCCACTCGCTCACCCATTTATTTCTTTTGACCCACCCATGCGACTTTGCCTGACTTTCGATTTTATTTCTGCTGATTCTGGACGATGAACCTCCTTCCTCATTCCGATGCTTCTGCCTTCCTGCTGATTTCCTTCCTGAATCCGCTCTCGCCACCTGCAGATAGTCTGACTCACCCTGTTACCATACAGACACACCCGCTTTTGATCATCTCCACATACTGCGGCATCACCTTTCCAATGAAATCTTCCCCTATGATGAGGTCCGCCACACTCCGAATCTTCCTTTTCATGAGGGTGTCTGTGCTTCTTTGTTATCTTGCAGGGCTCCGCCTTCCAGTGTTCGGCTGCCACTCACCCTCCCAGTCTCACCTGCAATGCTCAATCACCAATCCCCGGCATCTTCTCCTGCCGTGCATCTTCACCACTTCCCTGCATCATCCAACATCACGCGTCGTCCACATTTCTGCAGCAGCGCGATCTCCTCCCTCAGCACCACTCCACACCCCTGCTCGTCCGCCATCCTCCCCAGAATTTGTGTCATCACCATCATATCATGGACATCAATCGGGTCCTTCAGCCCCATACCCCTTCCTCCTCCGGAAAGAACAGCACCTCTGCCGGGTCGCATTTCCCAATACAACCTCCGATTTCCCTGAACACCCTCGCATATCTCTGCTTCAGTGTTTCCAAGTCCCTTGTCGGTGGGCACTGCCTCGCCGTATTGTAGGCAAGTCGACACACCTCATTAATCATTTGCACCATCAACCTCGGAGGGACCTTCTTGTCCATGAGCCTGTGCAGTCGCCCACACATTTTCTGGATCACCTTCTCCGTGTTGACCTTCATGTTCATCTCCTCATCTATCCATATCCCAAGATACCGAATTGCTCCACCCTTTGCTGCACTCTGATCTTCCGACCCTCTCCCAGATCCAAGTCCGTCTCCCCTTCACCCCGCCACACAGGTAGTCACACTTGCTCCACGACAGCTCCATACCAGCCTCTTCCACTTTCCGCCTTACCGTATTCACCAAACGGACCATCTGTTCCCTTGTTCTCGTCACCAACATAATGTCGTCCGCAAATGCCAACACCTTTACCTTCCTGCCGCTATCCAGAATATAGCCCTCCTGTCGTCTCACCTCCGCCAAGACTCCCTCCATGAAGGAGATAAACAGCAGGCAGGACAACGGGTCCCCTGACTAATTCCTCTCTCAATGTCATAGCTATCCGTCAACCCGTACCCCGTGATCACACGCGCCTTTCTCCCCCATACAAGCTGTCCACATACCTGACAAATTCCTCTTCCACCCCCATCCTTCTCAACCCCTTTCTGAGCGCCTCCATGTCAACTGTATCATAGGCCTTTCTTATATCTAGCGCGCACATGTGGAACTCCTTACCTCCCATAATCTTCGAGTCCGTCAACACCCCCAAAATCTCGGCAATCGGCGTCTCAATCCTCCGATCCCTCAGGAAACCAAACTGCTCCGCCCCGAATACCCCTTTTCAACGCACCAGTCTTGAAATCTCGAGGCAATCACTACCTGCAGTCCTTTCAAAAGACCTGTATTAAAGTTATAGGCCTTCTTCCCGCCGGATCCCCGGATGCTCCGTCTGCGATTTGTTGCCATATAGACCGAGCTGAGTTTCAGCTCCTCAGGAACCTCAGACTTCTGCAACATCTCGTTGTATCGCCCCCAACCACTCCTTAATTTCGTCCTGACAAGCATGGACCATCTCCGCCGTCACTCCATCCGCCAGCCGCTTTCCCGTCCGGCAAAGCCCCCAGTATTGTCTGATGCCACCCTTCCACCTCCTTCAGTCTTTGCCGCCCCCGTCCCCACCGGCAGCTTCCTTTTGAGCCCCGCCATGAAACCCCACCATCCCTCTTAACCTCCGCCGGGTCCGACACCACCCTGTCCATCTTCCTCCGCATTTCGAGTCATAGGTTGTAATTGGCGCCGCGCCATCCGTCATGATACCCTTATAGATACGCTTGCGCTTTCCTCCAATGCCCTATCTCTCTTACCATAATGCACCGACCTCATCTTCGCCAGCTGTTTCAACATCTCCTCTCACTCAAGTCCTCCTCCGCCAGCGCTCTCCCTCAATTTCTTTATCCTGAAAGGCTCAAAATCTCGATCCGTATTCATCACATCCCTATAGCCGAAAACGCAGCCAGCTGTCACCCGAAGAAACTCACTCATCTGTTCAAATGATGGCTCCTCCTTCACAGCTGCCTCTCGCAACATTTGCGCAACCTTCCCACGGTACTTTTCCATTTTCCCAACCATAACATCATACTCCTCCTTCTTCTTGTCCCGCAACAGTGCCTCCACATCCGTCCGGGAAGGGCAGATGGCCACCTTCCTCCGAGCCATTTTCACCGCAGAGGCGCCATGTTTCGGAGATCCGTTACAATCATGTGGTGATCCGTGACCGCCTGCCACTGAATCTCATCATTCCGCCAAACAAACAAATTGTCCAGCACCCTCCCATTGTCCCCTGCGTCGACAGACAAATCCAACCGGCCCTCCCCTTCCCTTCATGCTCTTTCGCCACCGTCCCACCCTTCCGGCTCCGGATGTTATCTCCCCGCCTTCCCAACCATCTTCGCCACATCATACAATCCCAGTTTCTCTTGTCCCTCCTTCCTTAGCCCATCCGTTCGCATCTGTGTACACCACGACTCCTCTCCCATCCGACGCCCCCGCCACACACCTCCAACCGCTCCAAGATCACACCTTACCCTCACGTTCGCCTCTCCGTCCCCAGTAGGAAAATACATGTTGATGAGTCTCATCTGATTCTTCCTCCGTCCAGTCCATAAACATGAGATAACCAGGAATCACCTCCGTAATCTTTCGAACTGCCACTTGCAGTGTTTTCTATACCCAATCATCACCCCCTCTCGGGTGCCGCTTAACAGACTCCTCCGCCACAGAGCTCCTCCAGCACCACCCCTTCATCCATTTTCCTGCAGAAATTCTTTATTGTCCCTCGTTCCTTTCGTTTCCTGCAAAAGCGCTGTCCGTTCGACCCACCTTCAGCAAATCTTCTACATTTTTCTTTTCCATTCCGAGCCCAGCCCCCGCACATTCCATCCGACCACCCTCACCCGATCCTCCTCTTCCCCGGCAGCCCCGCCCTCAAGTTAGCCTCCTTTTTCGCAGCACCACTTTTCCACCCCACAAAATTCTGCCTCCGCCTTTCATCACACCCGCTCAATATCCAGCCTTCTGCATCCTTTCCCTTTCCTTCCGCGCCTTCACTCCTTCCTCCCCGCGGCACCCTGACCTCGGTAACTATCCCCACTGCGCTTCACACCCCCATGCATGCTCCGCCCCGGCCCATCCCTGCTCCCCAGCCTTCCCACCTCCCATCTGCATCTTCACACCTCCGAACGCCGGTCCCGGCCGACTTCCTCATCTTCGAAGCCTTTTCCTGCCCTCCACATACAGGAACACATCTCCATGACCTGCTTCCTCTTCCCCAACTTCTCCGACCCTGCTGTTTAAACCTCCACCATTGTCTCCAATTTTGACCGCCACCCAGTGTCGCCCACCCCCTCTCCCACAAAACTCCGCCACCGCTACCATGTGATACACCTTACCGCCCACTTCCACCACATCCGGCTGGACCCTCCATTGCCTCTTATCAACCATCCCTTCCCTACCCCGCGTCACTTGGACGACCATAACACCCTCTGTTCCCACCACCCGCTCCTCCCTCGCATGCCAACGATCCACCCCACACCCTGATTTGAAAGGATCACCCTTCCCACAGCGTCACTCATTTTCTCCAGATCCTGCCCAATCTCACCGTTAGATCGCTTCTCTCTCTCCGTTCCGCTACTCATAAGCTCACACTCCTGACATGTGTCCTCCACTTCCACAGTTACCTTTGCCGCTATCCCAGACCTCCGCAGCAATTCAACGAGGGCCTCCTCCGCTTCCCCATCCTGCCCTTCGTCCAAACCCCTCGCCCTCCCTCCACACCCCTTCTTCCCACCCGGTCCCATGACCTCCCCGCATATCTCGTACAACTCCCCCACCCCCAGCCGCCTCAACCACCTGGAGGGCCGTGCTGATCCAGCAGCGGTGGCCAGTGACATTAACTATTCCTCTATACATTCCGCCCCCATTACCATCCTCCAGCTCTCCATCACCCTCCCCACTCCATTTCCACCTCCATAATCCTGCTCCCCACCGCCTCCAATTTTACCGATGTCATCGTCATTACAATAAACTCAACCAACCCAACCAGCTTTTCAAAACTCAGCCAAGTCAATGTCAGCCCACCCCTTTTCCACCCTCCTTCATCCCCACCCATCTCTTAAATCGGTCAACAATAAAATTCCAATTGGCCTGGCATGCTAGACCTTCCAAGTCCCCCAAGCGTACATTATCACTTGCAACCATGATATCCGAGCCAGTCTCCTTTCCAAACCTCCCTGTCCCAAGAGCACTGCCGAAACTCAAAGGAGTCTACAAGGCAAACGGCAACAAGGAAAACATTCGCACAGACCGTAAGCAAAAGGAAGCCAGCCCCAGCCACCTGAGCCAAAGTAGTATGCCCCCGATGTCGCCAGCCTGTGCCGCATTCCCATCCCCGGCATCGTCCTCCATCCCACCATCGAGGTTTTCCCCAAAGTCGGGTTCTCCTCTGCTTCCCTCATGAGGTTGTCCCCTTCGGCGGGTTTTCCTCCTTCTTGAGGTTGTCCCCTTGTTTTCCTCCTCCGTGTCCGTCCCCACCCAGCCGATGTCGCCCAGCGATGCCCCGGTTGTCCCCGACGGCGGGTTTTCCTCCTGAGGTTGTCCCCTTCTTGGTTTTCTCCATCGTGTCCATCCCCACCCAGCCGGTGTCGCCCAGCGATGCCCCTTGAGGTTGTCCCCGAGCGGGGTTTTCTCCTTCTTGAGGTTGTCCCCATCGGGTTTTCCTCGTACCACTCGGTGAGGTTTGCCTGCCACATTTTAGCCAGGTTGTCCTCGACCCTCTCTGGCCACCCCAGGTAACGATCCCTAGGGCATCCCGCCGACGTAGCCCAGCGGCCCCTCCTTCCAGCACCCGCAGGAACCGCTGCGGTGTTAAGGGGTCCTGGTTTGACCGTTGACCCTTGACCGGCCCTAGCGTCACCACCAGTCCTACCGAGATCATCGATCTCAGGAAATGAGTAAACTGTAACAAATGAATACTCACACAGACCTTCAGACGTCGTCCAAAGTTGCCCATTCATTCGGAGGTTTTGTGCGGATGCAGGCATTGGAGCTCCCATCTGCTGAGTCCAGTATTGGAATTGGATGACTGAAAAAGAGGTACACACAGACCAACCCCATTCCAGGAAAGCTCAAAACAATAACCAGGCTGCCCTTGACCAGCCTTAACAGAATCAGCGGCCACATTCCTAAAAGTTTCTGAAGATGACAAAAGAATACCGGAAAGACAGACTCTCTCCCAAAGAACGTGCCGCATCAGCAACATCCCAGAGAAGGATCTTCCATCTGACCAGACGGTCAGACAGGCATCTCAGGGGCCAGATATCTGAAATTCTAAGGATGAGCCGCTGCCAGACGTCCCAACAACCAACAAACCGGTAGTTATTTCCGACACCAGACAGGGCCCACCTCCGAGGCAAAGCACTCTGTCCAGCCGGGAGACTATGATCAAAGCATGATTAGAAACTCTCCATCCATCTTCCTCCATCCACAGACCAACGAGACATCGGCTAGACATACCACACCAACCTGAGGGCAGCCGCCACCCAATGCAGCCACCACACCAAGCCGGCACACCATCCAACCACAGTTGGAAGTAGGGGCGCTCAGCCCACCAGAAAACGCGGGAGAAAACAGCCATCCCAACCCCGCCAACCCTCCTGATCCCATCTCTCCCGTCCACCACCGGCCTTCGCCCTTCCAGAGGTTTTCTTTATCCAACCGACAACCATTGCCAGTTCTTTGATCAACTAGTACCCTTTAATTTCCCACCACTTCCCGTTCTTCCTTCTTGTCTGATATCTCCACCCACCACTTTATTCCACTCTCTCCACCAATTCCACCATCGTTCCACCTCCTCTTGCATTGATTCTCCCCATTCCAACAAGCCCTCCCCTTCTCTTTTTCCATATCCCTCGCCTTTTTCTTTGTTTATACACCCAAACAAAACTCGCGATTACACGATCCACCTCACCAATTGCGCCCACCCCTTCCATTATTCTCCACCCAGTCCCCTTTCTGCACCCTTTACCAGCCCCCACTCGTTTTCAGACAGTGCCAACACAGAAGGACAGGGGAGGGGGCCGATGATCACAGCAGCTGCCCACCCCCACGCACCCGTCCACAACCCGCCCAGCTCCTACACTCACAGCCCGCCCGTATCCGCAACAACAACAGCCCCCACTTCCTGCCCCTCCGCGCCATAGCCCGGGCCCTGGGGACCTCGTCGGTCGGGATGCGGAGGACGAAGCCCCGTCCCACCGCCCCGAATCCAAATCGCGATCCTTCAGTTTGATTTGGTCCGGGCGGTGAGACCGCTCGTCGCAAACCACCGCATCACGTCGGCCACCGATCTGCAACCAGCCGGCCGCAGCACGATGACCGTCTTGCCAGGCACATTCTCGAACTGCTCCGACCGCTCCCCGGCAAAATCGGCCGACGACCCGCCACGACCGATGGCCACACTGGCGGGCCCTCACCACACATAGCACACGGAACACCTTCATCATAGGGTCTTGCACCTACCAAGAGATGATCATTCCCAACCCCCACCTGACAGACCTTGCCATGAACTTGTTTCCCAGTCACAAAGCAGCCAGGATTGGCTTCCCTAATCGCTTTCAGGAGCAACTCCAGGAGAAGTCCCCAACAATCGTAGTGGCTGAGCGCGACTCAGGTAATTCCTCCATTCGGTGGTCCAGGATGTCCAATCCCTTCACCCCACAAAACTTGTCCAATAGCTCTAAATCGTCTTCATAGATGAGCACCTCAAAGGAGGGGTAGGAGCCCTCCACAAGCGGCTCAGCGAATCCATCCCTCCATTGCCAATGTCAAGTTTCGATAGTTGGGCGAGGACGAGTCCAGAGGCTTCTTGAAACGAACCGGAACACGGACTCTCTGCGACAAAAGAGACATCATCCAACAAACTACCAGTAAGACCACGATCACATTGATAGGCCAGGACCCGATGCAGGTCCCCCTCACCCCACCACAAAAGCGAAATGTACCGACCTTACCCTCACGTCTCTTTGCTCGCAGCCTCCGATTGCGCAACAGCTGCTTCTGCATCCCGTTTCTCCTCAATCTTCCCGGCTTCTTCCATTTGCTCCATCGTCATCCCAGATTGTTCTTCAGTCTTGTTCATCGGAAAATAGCAAGAGGCAGCGAGAGAATCAACGCAAAAACAGGGCAAAGGAATTCAAAACTCGAGGGTCTATGCGACCGGGGACCCCGAGAACGTGCCGGTAGCCGATGATGACGAAGATGAATGGTTTGCCGGCGATAAATTCGGATGACGACACTGGCAACAACGACTACAACGCCAACCCCCAAGGCGAAGACGAAGACGAAGACGAGTAATGAATCTGGCTCTCTTTTGATCCGAAATTAGAGGCTCGACGTTTTCTCTCGAAAAAGGAGGAGGAGTGCGTCAGGGTGAAGCAAGGTGAAAGTGAAGCAAGGAGGATTTGGGAGGGTCTGTTCATGAAAACCCGCGGGCCCTCACTACAGACAGGCCGAGTGGGAGGGTCTGTCCACGAAAACCCGGAGGCCAGAGCGTCGGGCTTTTTCTATAGAAATCTCAATGTCTATAGCGTCCACAGAAACCCTGGAACATTCACTTGGCTTGGAGTCAAGGGAGAACGTTGAGGCGATGACCGCTCAGATGAGGCAACGATATCATCAATCGAATCCAAATTCCGCTCTTCTGAGGGCTCGGGCAGGGTTTCGATAGCGCTAGACGCTTGCGAAGATGGTGCTTGCATCAGAAAATCAACCGATCGTTCGCGAATTCAACCAACAGAACAAAAGCAGCGAGTAGCCGCTATAACCCGTCGGACCCATAACCGAGCATGAAGGGCCGCAAACTGGAAAGGGAAAGGAAATGGTGAGACAGATGAGAGTTCGGAAACCAGGTTAATTTTGGTGGGTTAACCTGCTTTAACCTGCTTTTTCAGCTTTTTGCTTTTTCGGGCAGCGGTTTCAGCAGGTGCACCATGGTTTTCGGTGAACACCTTGTGTTCAACCACTCGTTGCACCTGCTTCTCGCTTACTTTGGAAATAATCGCATGCCCTTTTCGGGCTGGGAAACTTCCTCACGGCATCGGCATGTCGACCCGTCCTCCGGTGGGGAGACGTCCCCAAGCGCCCAATTTGCTGCTCTTTGGAGAAGCATTTTGGCAGGATTTTGCTTGGTGAACCTGCTTCGCGGAGGAGCGGCCTCAATGAAGCTGCACCTGCTTTTTCGAGAAGCATGTTGTGCCCGCTCCCCATTTTCACGACAGGGGGTCAGAAGAAGGTGGCTGACTACAAGGGGCGCCCATCTGTGAAAGGGCACTAGAAACCACTCAAACAACCGGGGCCCCGGGCCTGGGTGGGGTGCCAATGGGATTGGAGGTCCCCTTCATGGCCGCCGTCACCCCGGCCGCTGCTCGTCCACGCCGTCCACATCTCGGTCCGCTCTTGGCCCCACCTGCCCCCGGTGCCGTTGTCCTCATCGCCTTGTTTCTTGTTTCTCTTATTGCAGCAACGTGACGACCGGCGCCCAGGTCATTCCGACGGGCTGGGTCCAGTGTGGCGGCCACAGCCACCACCAAGAGCCGGATGAGGCGGCCCAGGCGGCTGCGGCCCAGGCGGCTGCGGCCCAGGCGGCTGCGGCCCAGGCGGCTGCGGCCCAGGCGGATGCGGCCCTAAGCGCGGCCACGGCGCGACTGGCCGAGCCGAGCTGGAGGGCGAGCCGGCCGCGGTGCGGGCGAGGAAGCCGCGACCGAGGCCCACGCGAGCCGGGTGGCTGCCCTGGCGGGCTGGCCCAGGCCCAGGCGTCCCTGGAGGACTCCCAGGCGGGCGAGCGGGGCCTGCGGGCCGAGGTGAGCACGGCCACGCGGCGCGGGGCGCAGGCCCGGCAGGCGGCCGGCGAGCTGGCCGCCTGCGCCACCGAGGGTGAGTGCGCCCAGCTGCGGGCGGCCCTGGCCGAGGCCCAGTCCGAGGCGGCGCGTGCACAGTCCGAGGCGGCGCGTGCCCAGTCCGAGGCGCAGGCGCAGGCGGCGGCGCAGGCCAAGGCGGCGGCCGAGGGTGCCCAGGCAGCGGCGAGCCTGGCCCAGGCGGGCGTGCGCTGGCCTGGCTGCGGGACGCCTGGCAGATGCAGGGCGAGGAGCTGGCCGGCGGCTTCAACGCCGCCGCTACCGATGTGTCTCAAGTGGGCTACCCTCTCCGAAGCGCGCACCGGGCTGTGGGGTGATCAAGAGTGCTCACCCCTTCGTCTTCTGGTATGGTTGTTCGTGGTGCCGGTGGGCGTGACCAGCTACAATGTTTGCTGCACCTGCTGCACCTACTTGGGTGCACCTGCTGCACCTGTTGCACCTACTTGGTGCACCTGCTGCACCTGGTGCACCTACTTGGGTGCACCTGCTGCACCTGCTGCACCTACTTGGGTGCACCTGCTGAACCTGGTGCACCTACTTGGGTGCACCTGCTGCACCTGCTGCACCTACTTTTTCTGCAGCGGGTTAACCTGCTTCGCCGAAAACAGGTTAACTCCTTCGAAAACCTGCTGCACCTGCTTCTCCAAAACCTGTTTCACCTGCTCTTCCGAAAAGCAGGTTCACCTGGTCCTTTCCGTGGGCCCGCCCCACCTGGGGAGGAGCTTGCCCGCCCGAGGAGAAGGCGCACCTCAACATGTTGCACCTGGTGCAACCCCTGCTTTGCAAAAAAACAAACAGTTTCCGAACTTCTCAACCGGCACCACGAACAACCATACCAGAAGACGAAGGGTGAGCACTCTTGATCACCCCACAGCCCGGTGCGCGCTTCGGAGAGGGTAGCCCACTTGGAGACACATCGGTAGCGGCGGCGTTGAAGCCGCCGGCCAGCTCCTCGCCCTGCATCTGCCAGGCGTCCCGCAGCCAGGCCAGCGCACGCCCGCCTGGGCCAGGCTCGCCGCTGCCTGGGCACCCTCGGCCGCCGCCTTGGCCTGCGCCGCCGCCTGCGCCTGCGCCTCGGACTGGGCACGCGCCGCCTCGGACTGTGCACGCGCCGCCTCGGACTGGGCCTCGGCCAGGGCCGCCCGCAGCTGGGCGCACTCACCTCGGTGGCGCAGGCGGCCAGCTCGCCGGCCGCCTGCCGGGCCTGCGCCCCGCGCCGCGTGGCCGTGCTCACCTCGGCCCGCAGGCCCCGCTCGCCCGCCTGGGAGTCCTCCAGGGACGCCTGGGCCTGGGCCAGCCCGCCAGGGCAGCCACCCGGCTCGCGTGGGCCTCGGTCGCGGCTTCGCCCGCACCGCGGCCGGCTCGCCCTCCAGCTCGGCTCGGCCAGTCGCGCCGTGGCCGCGCTTAGGGCCGCATCCGCCTGGGCCGCAGCCGCCTGGGCCGCAGCCGCCTGGGCCGCAGCCGCCTGGGCCGCCTGGGCCGCCTCATCCGGCTCTGGTGGTGGCTGTGGCCGCCACACTGGACCCAGCCCGTCGGAATGACCTGGGCGCCGGTCGTCACGTTGCTGCAATAAGAGAAACAAGAAACAAGGCGATGAGGACAACGGCACCGGGGGCAGGTGGGGCCAAGAGCGGACCGAGATGTGGACGGCGTGGACGAGCAGCGGCCGGGGTGACGGCGGCCATGAAGGGGACCCTCCAATCCCATTGGCACCCCACTCAGGCCCGGGGCCCCGGTTGTTTGAGTGGTTTCTAGTGCCCTTTCACAGATGGGCGCCCTTGTAGTCAGCCACCTTCTTCTGACCCCTGTCGTGAAAATGGGGAGCGGGCACAACATGCTTCTCGAAAAGCAGGTGCAGCTTCATTGAGGCCGCTCCTCCGCGAAGCAGGTTCACCAAGCAAAATCCTGCCAAAATGCTTCTCCAAAGAGCAGCAAATTGGGCGCTTAGGGACGTCTCCCCCACCGGAGGACGGGTCGACATGCCGATGCCGTGAGAAGTTTCAGCCCCGAAAAGGGCATGATTATTTCAAAGTAAGCGAGAAGCAGGTGCAACGAGTGGTTGAACACAAGGTGTTCACCGAAAACCATGGTGCACCTGCTGAAACCGCTGCCCGAAAAAGCAAAAAGCTGAAAAAGCAGGTTAAAGCAGGTTAACCCACCAAAATTAACCTGGTTTCCGAACTTCAGGTGGGCGTGACCAGCTACAATGTTTGCTGCACCTGCTGCACCTACTTGGTGCACCTGCTGCCTGTTGCACCTACTTGCGCACCTGCTGCACCTGGTGCACCTACTTGGGTGCACCTACTGCACCTGCTGCACCTACTTGGGTGCACCTGCTGAACCTGGTGCACCTACGGGTGCACCTGCTGCACCTGCTGCACCTACTTTTTCTGCAGCGGGTTAACCTGCTTCGCCGAAAACAGGTTAACTCCTTCGAAAACCTGCTGCACCTGCTTCTCCAAAACCTGTTTCACCTGCTCTTCCGAAAGCAGGTTCACCTGGTCCTTTCCGTGGGCCCGCCCCACCTGGGAGGAGCTTGCCCGCCCGAGGAGAAGGCGCACCTCAACATGTTGCACCTGGTGCAACCCTGCTTTTGCAAAACAAAACAGTTTCCGAACTTCAAGACATCGAAAGAGCAAAAAGGAGCAAAAAGGGAGACGACAGGGGAAAGGAGTGGCTCCAGAAGTGCGGAAGAGAGTATAATCAGAGAATGGGATCATAAGACCGTCGCGCAAAGGGTTTTCATCAAAGCCGCGCACGTCAACAAGAAACCAGAGAAACAGACCAAAAGGCGCTGCGGAGTACAACTTGGACAGGGGGAAGTTCCCAATCCTCTCTGATGTTTGATGACGATCGAAACGAACGCGTTGTGTATCACCCTTCTCTGAAAGTTCCTTCGCGTCCCTTCACCCCCGATACTTTGAATCGCAACGCCGAACCCACCCTGCGCCCGGGGTCTGACGGACTTCTTGATGATGATACGATGCCATTTTTCAATGCAGGACTGCCTTGCTGCGCCCCCAATCCCCAGCCTCTTCCCTGGGTTCATCGCAATCATTTTACACTCGTTCAAATCTCGCCAATTCCATTCAGCTCGGTAATAGCCATTCTGGCCACCCCGTCGTGGCTCATTCCGAACCACCCGCCACTCTTCTCTCAAAAACCCTACCTATCACTTCTGCGATCCCACTGTATCATCCACAAACTGCACCACTCCAGACGAATAAGCCGACGATGGCAAAATCCTCCAGCGCCACCAGTATCCCTCCACCTACGGCTGTTCCTCCCCTGCGCCTCCCCGCCGCACAGCCCGCTGATGTCGTATAGCCTCCCTGGAGCACTGCTGATTCCGCCAACACGCACCACCGAACCCGGGGCTGTTGGTCAGACTTTAAGCCGGTGCCACGCCGGGGCCACTCCCACGACCCCTCGTCGTCCCTCCCCCAATTCCACGGAATCCTCATCTCCCCGGCGGACCCCACCTCAGCTCAACCTGGCCCTTTCCGCAGCATCCAATAGTGGCGGCGGCACCTCGCCGGCCAGCGGGGGCGTGTCACCCCGGGGTGGGGGCAGCCCACGCGCCTTCGATGCGGTCCGACCGCGCTCCCCCCCGTCTGCCTTCCGGGGGGGGCGGCCCCTTGGCCGCGAGACGCCCCTCGGGGAGGTACTGGAGGCTCTGGAGCAAATGCGAGAGGTCCTCATCAGGACCCCAGGTTGTATCCCTGCGGCGACGGTCATTACAGAGGTTCGCGTGGATGGGAAACCACATCCATCATCAGCCCCAGTCTTTCTCGCCATCCACCTCACCCACCGACCCGTCGAAAAACAGAGGTTGCAACCCGGAAAATGAAAAACAACGATCAATCAGCCCACCCCTCGTCTCGTTGTTCTGCCTCAGCAGGCACCCTGACGAGGCTTGCCTGCGATTTTCGGAGCCCCTTCTCATCTTGATCTTCCGGTGGTGCGATGATCCGCCCACCCAACTCATCAGATTGCTGGCGTGCTGGAGCGTCCCGAGCCGCGGGCCGTTCTGCGGGGCTGCTGGTGCCTGCTGATGGCCCACCCCGAAAATACTGCCATTCTGCACACGGTCAAGACCCTCTACCGTCACTCGAACGCCGACGTCAACGACGGGCTCTTCCGGGAGGAGCAGTTGCTGGCGCCCTTGTTGGGGGTGCTGGCTTCGCCCCTGCCCAAATTGATCGAGATCTTCATCTATGCGGCCGCGACCCTGAAGAACGTTTCCACCAACGAGGGCAACCTGAGGGTCATGATCAAGGCTGGTCCGTCTGCCCACTTGTCGAACATGCGCACCCATCTGCGAGTTCCCCACCATGTTAAGCAAAGCACTCATCGCCCATGTCGGGGTCGACCACAATCACACAGGGGCACTGGAGACTGCGTGCGCCTTGCTGCAGCTGATGCACTCCACCGAGGTGGCCGGGATCGCCCAGGAGCGGGTGACCCAGCTGCTGGCCCAGGCGAGCGCCTTCCTGCGAAATCTCTGCTCGGACTTGTGTCTTCTGCCCACAGAGCGGACCAATTTGCGCCCCCTTGTGCGCGTCCTGCCCCTGCTGTGGAACTCCTCGCATGCCGATGTCACCTTCAACGGGGCCCGCATCCTCAGGTTTGTGGGCCTGCGCTAGTTTGATCTGCTCGCGGCTGTTTTTCTGGCGACGTGCGGTTCACGGTTCTTGTCTGTCGTGTCATCGAATCATCATCATCATCATCATCATCATCATCATCATCATCATCATCATCATCATCATCATCATCATCATCATCATCATCATCATCATCATCATCATCATCATTCATCATCATCATCATCAATCATCCATTCATCATCATCATCATCATCATCATCATCATCATCATCATCATCATCATCCTCATCATCCACATCATCATCATCATTCCATTGATCATCCATCACATCATCCATCCATTCATCATCATCATCATCATCCAATCATCATCATCATCATCATCATCATCATCATCATCATCATCATCATCATCATCATCATCATCATCATCATCATCATCCAGTGATCATCATCATCATCATCATCATCATCATCATCATCATCATCATCATCATCATCATCATCATCATCATCATCATCATCATCATCATCATCATCATCAGTCATCATCATCATCATCATCCAGTCATCATCATCCATCCACCATCATCCACCCACGCTTTCTCTCTCACCGTTATCCCGCCACGCGTGCAGCAAGCTGTCGCTGCATCAGCCCACCTTGCAGGCGATGGTAGCCGAATGACTATCCCACCCTGCTGCTCCAGCCCCTCCGCAAGCCCTCCATCGCACCCGTCCGTACAAAGCCACTCATCGTGCAGATGGATGATCTCACCTCAGAAAGTGGCCGCCATCTCACCCTTCTCTCACCCCCCCACCAAATGAGGAGTCCAGAAATGATGGCCCGATCCCCAGTTTGTGGATTCGGGCTGGGCAGCGGGCTGAGTCGCACTCATGGTCAAAATGAAAATCTCACAGCATCCTTCTCTCGCTCCTCGCAGGGCCTCGTCATCCGGATCTGTTTCGCCATCGCCAATCTGATCGCCGCCAACGAGCTGGCCCGGCATCGGTTCGGGGAGGCCGGGGCTGTGACTGTCCTCTGCGACCTACTCTCTCGGTGCGCAGACACCTTTCTCGACTCGCTCACTCATCCCCCTGCCGCGACCCCGGTCGCCGCGCCTGCTCCGACCACCTCGGCCCTGTCTGGCGGCCTGCTGGATGCCCGTCCGCGTGGCGGTCCCGGATTCGCCGACGACAGCAGTCCGGGGGACGTACTCGTCAAGGTGGTGCGGGTCCTGGCAAACCTCGCCATCAACCCCCAACTCGGCCGCCAGCTGGCCGGGTCGGACGTGGTCCTGCACACCGTGTGCCGGCTCCTGGGTCCGGCGGCGCACTCGGCTTTCACATGGTGGCACTTGCATGTCTCGGCTGCCTCGTGGTGATGGCTTGCCGAGCTGTGTTGGTCTTGTGCCTTTTGAAGTGGCCTGGCGATCATCATCATCATCATCATCATCCAGATCATCCAATCATCATCATCATCATCATCATCATCATCATCATCATCATCATCATCATCATCATCATCATCATCATCATCATCATCTGACGCCGCGACGGCCACCCGGGGCCCTCGACTCGCCCCACATACCCCTGAGCACCCCCCCCCCCCCCCACGCACTCGTTTGGGCATCCGCGTCGCCGGGGACGACAGGTTCCGTTTTCGAGGCTGCTACGGGCGCAAATTGGCCACGAGCCACTTGCTGTGGACGTTTATAACTGAGTGGGGACCCTGGCACGGACACACCCAGCATCATCATCACAGCTTTCTCGCCCACCGTGCAGAGGACTGCCCTGTGGAGCGGCACGAGGAACTCGTCCTGAATTTGACCGCCCTCGCCAGCAATCTGTCCTACCATCAATGCCCCGAGAATCGTTTCCTCAGCCCGGGACCTCGACTTGCCTCCCGTCTGCGATGCTGACTGGGCTTGCATGCGCCCCAATCGCCCGTCGTTGCCTCACCATCATCTCTTCCATCCCCTTCCCTCCTGCCCATCCCCCTCCCCTCCCCTCCCTCCCTCCCCTCCCCCCCTCACCACCTCCCTCCCTCCCCTCCCACACTAGTTCTTGTGAGTGGGTTGACACATCCTAATCCCGAGCTCATTGCCGAGACAGCCCGAGTCTACGCGAACCTCTGCAGAATCGAAACCCACAGGACCATGCTCAGGGCCATGAAGGGTCCGTCTTCTCTGTTCTGTGCCCGTGTGCGTGGTGTGTGTGTCTGTGTGTGTCTGTGTGTGTCTGTGTGTGTCTGTGTGTGTCTGTGTGTGTCTGTGTGTGTCTGTGTGTGTCTGTGTGTGTGTGGGGGAAGGCTGTTCATCCGAAAAAGTTCCCATACACAGACCCGACGTCCAACTCCCAGTTTTTCCCATCTCGGATCATCATTTCTGTTTCGTTTTGAAGAAGAGCCGGAATAATGTTTGCTCCAGGGCGAAGAGGACCGTCACAGCAACACGATCACAGCGGTCCGAATGTCCACAACAGGAGCTCTTGTACAGGATCCCTTTTGCACATGGGTGCTGTCTCTCCTTTACTTTTTCCTCGATGTTCTAACAGGCCTCACATCCCCTATGGATAGTGCTGGACATGTGCATGTTGCTGCTGATGCACTCGGACCCCGAGGTGCTCGAGGCCGTTGCGGGGATCGTGATCAACTACGCCCTGGCAGCGGCCTTTTTGGTCAAAGAAGGCGTCTTGACACGGTCCGGTTGCAATCACCCTGTTATTGCCAGAACAAATTGCAGGGGGGGTTCCCCTGGGCTCAATACTGTGACGAAAGGTCTAATCCACAGGCAACGCGGTAAGTTGGTTGAATCAGACCCTTTTCGTTGGGCATACGAAGAAAATGTCCGGCGTGCAAGCATCGGAAATGGGCAAGCAATATGTTTCACCCAGTCACGAGCCAGGCAGCGGGCAAGAGCAGGTGAGCACAACACACGCGCACACCCGCACACCCGCGCAAAGAGGGAAGAGAGACACCGCAAGAAATGTAGGCACAGTCCACGAGGGAAGCGCCATAGTCAAGCAGTGTCCACCAAGCCAACATACGCAAGCAGGCGGCAGCGAACAAGGGTCAGTCAACGGCAAAGCGCTCAGGCCATAGCAGGTCACTTAAGCTAAACGCGAGAATTTCGCTTAAAAATGAAAACGTGATACATGAAATCAAATCGCGGTTTCAAGCGCGGAATCGAACCCATATGGGTCCTGGACAACCCATAAAAACTCCGCGCGATTTTCTATGGGCGGTTCGGCCGGGGTGATAGCCACTTGCTTGTGCTAAACGCGATCTACGTAACATGACGGATCCTGATCGCGGTGTCATCGCGGTGGCCGATCTGGCTTGCGGAAACCCCGGCCCCATGGTGGGGGCCCCCTGGGCGCGTATCGGGGTTCCATCCCCGCCGGTTATGGGACGGGTAATAGCCGCACAAGTTTGTATAGGCCGAAAACGCGTTTTGCCCCGAAACGACCCCAGGGAAATTTTTGCGAGGGTGCACTCCAGGTACTCGAATGACGCTCCACCACCACCCCGATCGAGTGGCTACCTCAGATTTTGAAAATTCAAATTTTGAATTCGGGGTATGGTCGACCGCGTCAATCACAAGTCATACAACGCTCCGGAGGCCGTCCTGATCGCGGTGTCATCGCGGTGGCCGATCTAGCTTGCGGAAACCCCGGCCCCATGGCGGGGGCCCCCTGGGCGCGTATCGGGGTTCCATCCCCGCCGGTTATGGGACGGGTAATAGCCGCACAAGTTTGTATAGGCCGAAAACGCGTTTTGCCCCGAAACGACCCCAGGAAAATTTTTGCGAGGGTGCACTCCAGGTACTCGAATGACGCTCCACCACCACCCCGATCGAGTGGCTACCTCAGATTTTGAAAATTCAAATTTTGAATTCGGGGTATGGTCGACCGCGTCAATCACAAGTCATACAACGCTCCGGAGGCCGTCCTGATCGCGGTGTCATCGCGGTGGCCGATCTAGCTTGCGGAAACCCCGGCCCCATGGCGGGGGCCCCCTGGGCGCGTATCGGGGTTCCATCCCCGCCGGTTATGGGACGGGTAATAGCCGCACAAGTTTGTATAGGCCGAAAACGCGTTTTGCCCCGAAACGACCCCAGGAAAATTTTGCGAGGGTGCACTCGAATGACGACTCAGATTTTGATAATTCAAATTCAAGAATTTAATCGGGGTCGGGTCGACCGTTCCTCCCACCCGGCCCCTTGGTCCCTTTTCCCGCCCTCTGCCCTGGCCCCCTGGCCTCTGCCCTTCGGCCTGGCCTTGAACATCTGGCTGGTCCCATGGCCCCTCGCCTTCGGGCCCGGCCCCAGCCCGCCAGCCCTGGCCTGTGTCTGTGTGCGCGTGACATCCGTCTTGTTTCAGTGTGCGCCCATTCTATTCCAAGAACACCTCCAGCGTTATGGGGGCGGGGGGGTGAGGGGAGGTGAGGGAGGTGAGGGGAGGTGAGGGAGAGAGGCGAGGGGTGTGGCACTGGGGTCCGTGCCATCCCGGTCGGCCCCACCGGGGAGCCGCCGCGGTCGCCCGTCCTGGGGTGGGAGCCACCACGAGAGAGAGACAGGAGCTTCCTGTAGGGGAGGGTGGGCCGGACAGGGCCCTCCACAGCGGACGGTCAGCCGAAAATTGTCCCGCCGTGGTGGCTGATGGGAAGTGGAGGTGGATGGATGGGAGGGCGGTGGACAGATGGGAGGGTGGATGGATGGCTGGCGGTGGAGGGGTGGCTGTGGATGTGGATGGATGGGAAGGGACGGATGGGAGAGGTGGGAGGTGGAGGTGGACGGGGCAGGTGGGGCCCGCTGGATGGGTGTGAGCGGAGAGAGCACTAGGGGAGGAGAGTAGGCGAGGGGAGGAGATGGGGGAAAGCACGGAGGGACGGGTGATGGAGAGCATGGGAGAGGACGGGTGGGGTGAGGAGAGCATGAGAGAGTGAAGGAGGGTGAGGGCGAGTAGGGGAGAGTGAGCACCGCCGGATGTTCGCGTTCTGCTGCCAACCAGCCGCGCACGCCCACGGCGCCGCGTGCGGAACAAAGTGGATGGGTGGGGCGAGGGGACGAATTGGTGGTGGCGGAGGAGGAGGAAAAAAGAAGAGGAGTGGTACTACCGACCAGTGGCGAAGACATCCACAGGAGGGTGTGGGTCGGTGCGGTAGTCGTTTGGCGCGTAGGGCATTGTGTGTGTGTGTGTGTGGGGGGTGTTGAGGTCTGCAGGGTGACGTCGGCAGGAGGTGAGGTAGACAGGGGTCTGAGGTGGACAGGCAGGAGGGTGAGATCGACGGCAGGTGGGCTACATGGGTGATGTGCAGGGGGGTCGAAAGGGGGTCTTGGGATCCAGACCGGAGGACGATGACCAGGATGAGCCGCTCAGTGGACGGCCCACGGGACGAGCCCCCTGCGGACGGCAGCCCCTTTGGCCCGCTGCGGGAGCGGATCGTCGAGCTGTGCCGCTACGACCCCAGCCACATCCTCATGGCCTACGCCCGGCTGAGCCACGCCCAGCTGCACGCCCAGCTGCACGCCCTGACCGAGGGCTGCCTGGGCCTCTTCGACGGCTGGATGCGCCGCCAGGCCGCCTGGGCCACCGACTCGGTCCGCGCCCTTCTTGCCTCCCCCACGACCTCACACGATCCCCCCGGCCTGTCTTCACCTCCCGGCCTGTCTTCATCTCCGCCTCCCGCTCTGCACTGGTGCCCCAGATCTCCCTGCGAGCCTGGCCTGCCTTCCCGGGCACGAGCCCGGCGATGCCCTACATGGCGGCGCTGCGGGTGGGCTGCCCGTGCCCCGCGAAGCCCTCGAGGTGTCCACTGTGCACGACATCGACCTGGTCCGACCGCCGTCCCTCCCGCCGTCCCGTCCCCCGCCCCTCCCGCCCCGCCGTCCCCCACCCGCTCACCTGCTCGCTGTCTCGCCTCCATCTCTCGCGTCCGCTGGGCCCAGGACCCGACCCTGAGCGAGCTGGCCCACCGCTGGTCATCGATGCGGACCAGTGCCCCGTGGTCGACCCCGCCACGGGCCTCCTGCGCCGCGACGAGACCAAGCCCCTGACCATCCAGCCCGTGGTCCGTGGTCCCCCCGCCCGCCACCACATCCTTCCCCGCCACCACATCCTCCCCCGCCACCACATCCTCCCCCGCCGCCGCCCGCCGCCCGCCGCCACCGTCTTCATGCCGTCGTGCCGCCCCGCTCACCACCTCACTCTGTGCCAGGTTCGCGCGGTGCGGGCCGCTCCGCGTGCCTCTGGCCTCGGCCGACCCTGCGGTGGCCCTGCCAGCCGTGGCCCTGGTGGCCGAGGCGGCCCGCTGGCGTCGATCAGCCCCCTCGACGCCCGCCGGCTGCTGGAGACGGTCACACGCGCCGCGTCGACGTCAGTTTCCTTGTGCCCATGGCCCTCATGCGACATGCTGCGCAGCTTCGGACGTGGCCACTGCGCCTGCGCTGCGTGGCGCTGGGCTCCACCACCGCATGAGGACCGTCCCCGTCCGCTAGAGAATGCAACGTGCCCTTCCTGGGAGTTCTCTCTAAGTGCTGGACGTGGCCCCATGGCATGACTGCAGTCAGAGCTCCGCGAAACACGGCCCGTCGGGAAGGTCCGGAGAGCGTTCCGGAACGGGCTCCCTTTCTGTTGGGCAGCGGCTGAGTGGTGTTTCCGTCTCTCCATCAGCCTCCCCTGATCTCCCGTTCTCCCCTTCTCTTCCCTCCTCACACCCTCCCTGATCTCCCTCTCCCTGCTCACCCTTTCCTGCCACTCTCCTCCTCTCCTCACTCCCCTGCTCTCCCTCACCCTCACCTGCTCTCCCTCACCCTCCACCCTCGCCTGCTCACCCTCACCCTCCTCTCGCTCTCCCTCTCCCTCCTCTCGCTCTCTCCTGCTCTCCCCTCCTCTCCTCCCCCACACCTGCTCTCTCCATCACCCTCCCCTGCTCTCCCTCGCCCTCCTCTCGCTCTCATTCACTCCCCTCCTCTCCCTCCTCCCTCTCCCTCCTCCTCTCGCTCTCCTCTGCTCTCCCTCAGCCTCCTCTGCTCTCTCGCACACTCGCCTGCTCTCTCCCACACTCGCCTCTGCTCTCTCGCACCCTCCCCTCGCTCTCTCCTGCTCTCCCTCCCCCTCGCCTGCTCTCTCCCTCACCCTCCTCTCGCTCTCCCTCCTTCTATCCCTCCTACTCTCCCTTCTCCTCTCGCTCCTCCTCTGCTCTCCCTCGCCCTCCCCTGCTCTCCCTCTCTCCCCTGCTCTCCCTCCTCCTCTCCCCTGCTCTCCCTCCTCCTCTCCCCCTCCTCTGCTCTCCCTCACCCTCACCTGCTCTCCCTCACCCTCCTCTGCTCTCCCTCACCCTCCCTCACCCTCACCCTCACCCTCCCTCTCGCTCTCCCTCACCTCCACCCTCCCTCCTCTCCCTCCTCCTCTCGCTCTCCTCTGCTCTCCCTCACCCTCCTTTCGCTCTCTCCTGCTCTCCTCTCGCTCTCCTCTGCTCTCTAGCCCTCTCCTGCTCTCTCGCACCCTCTCCTGCTGCTCTCCATCCTCCTCTCGCTCTCCCTGCTCTCCCTCACCCTGCTCTCCCTCACCCTCCTCTCCCTCACCCTCCTCTCGCTCTCCCTCACCCTCCTCTCGCTCTCCCTCACCCTCCTCTCGCTCTCCCTCACCTCCTCTCCCTCACCCTCCTCTCGCTCTCCTTCGCCCTCCTCTCGCTCTCATTCACCATCCACCCTCCCCTCCTTTCGCTCCTCCTTTCGCTCCTCCTTTCGCTCCTCCTTTCGCTCCTCCTTTCGCTCCTCCTTTCGCTCCTCCTTTCGCTCCTCCTTTCGCTCCTCCTTTCGCTCCTCCTTTCGCTCTCTCCTGCTCTCCCTCACCCTCACCCTCACCCTCACCTGCTCTCCCCCTGCTCTCCCTCACCCTCCCCTGCTCTCCCTCACCTCCCTGCTCTCCCTCACCCTCCCCTGCTCTCCCTCACCCTCCCCTGCTCTCCCTCACCTCACCTGCTCTCCCTCACCCTCCTTTCGCTCTCTCCTGCTCTCCCTCTCTCCCCTGCTCTCCCTCCTCCTCACTCTCCTGCTCTCCCTCACCCTCCCCTGTTCTCCCTCACCCTCCTCTCGCCCTCATTCACCCTCCACCCTCACCCTCCACCCTCACCCTCCTCCTCACCCTCCTCCTCACCTGCTCTCCCTCACCCTCCTTTCGCTCTCTCCGCTCTCCCTCTCTCCCCTGCTCCCTCCTCCTCACCCTCCCCTGCTCTCCCTCACCATCTCCCTCGCCCTCCCCTGTTCTCCTTCACCCTCCTCTCGCTCTCAATCACCCTCCACCCTCCTCACCCTCACCCTCACCCTCACCCCTCACCCTCACCCTCACCCTCCCCTCCTCTCGCTCTCTCCTGCTCCCTCACCCTCCTCTCGCTCTCCTGCTCCCTTCACCCTCCTCTCCCTCACCCTCCACCCTCCCCTCCTCCCTCCTCCTCTCGCTCTCCCGCTCTCCCTCCCCTGCTCCCGCTTCCCCATGCTCTCCCTCACCCTCCTCTTTTCGCTCCGCTGCTTCCCCTTCTTCTCCCCTTCGTTTCCAGATCCTCTTTTCCAGATCCTCTGGCTGGTCTGGCTGTGCCGCACAACCGAAACCTGCCTATTTAAACCATTTTTCCGGCTTGGTTTTTCAATAAAGTTTCTGTGGTACAGTGGCGAGTTGTGTGATTTGCAATCTCAGTGTCAGGGGTTCGATCCGGGGGGGCGTGAATCTTTTTCTTCATTGGAAAATAAATTGGGGGCGCTCGGTTTAGATCTCACGACCTTGGGCATTGCATGCTGCCGTTCTCCTGCTGAGCTACTGTTGCGCGGGATTTTTCGGCGGGAAATTTTTCGGCGGGAAACATCTGTTTTTGATGGTGTTCGGGTGGAATGGGAAGGCGCGGAGTGAACGGGACGTCCCATATTTTTTTTTATGGGAACCTTCCCATAATTTTTTTTATGGGAAAATTATGGGAAAATTATGGGATCCCGTTTTTTGCCACATCGCGTTTACGTGATGCGTTTCAGGGTACCCAACGCGAATTCGTGTTACGGGGTCACCCTGGGGATTTGCGGAAACCACCCATTTTGCGGTGGCTATAACCCCGGAGGGGTTGGTCAGACACGATTTTCGGGAATGGTGGATATCTCCGGAAGACCTGCCGGAATAACCCCCCTATAGGGTCGGAGGTCCGATTCGGTCTTCCGCAGCCTCCCCGAAAAAAATCGGACACCCCGTCGGGTAAAAAACCCACGTATCGTGCGTAACATCGCGTTTAGTTTAGCTTAAGTGACCTGCTATGGGCGGAAGAGCACGTCAACATCCGAGACCGAAAATCAGGGCCCACAAGGGATCCGTCACATGGACAGCTCACGCTCTCACCACATCGCACAGCAGCAGCATGTGTCGCGCCAAAGGGGGGTCCCCGACACAGGCAAGACACGCACACACCCGCACACACCCGCACACACCCGCACACACACGCACACAGCAAGAAATGAAGGGGATCTGGTGAAGGAAAACGCTTCGTCCAGATTGCGGGGAGTGAGCATCCATCATCACCACCACCACGGGGGCATCGCCGCAGAGGCTCACGGACCGGGCAAGACAGCATGACAGAGATGGTGGTTGGTGGTTGGTGGTGGAAGGCCCCTCTCCTTGCCCCTTCCCCCCTCCCCCCTTCCTTCTTCCCCCTTCATCCTTCACCTTGCCTCCAAAAAAACACGCCCTCCCTTCAAATTTCAGGTTGGGCGAAGTCCTGGATGATATGCAGGTGCACAGTCCCGACTTGGCGCTCACCGTTTGCCGCGCCATGTACAACATTTGGTTGGTCCTCTGCCCTCCTGGACTTTTTCCCCTCCTTCTGCCACCACGCGTCCTTTATCGGGTCATTTTTTTCTGATTTGTCGTCCCCCACCGCGACCCACCTCCCGGCAGTTTGCACGGCCAGTCTGCTCTGACACCACCGCTGCTGACGCAACTGAGGGGACTCTTGGCCACCCTGACCCGCGGTTCGTGTCACGCCGGGGCTTGAATGGGGGGGGGGGAGGTGCCCAGGAGATGCGACCAGTGTCTGGTTTCGCATCCTTTCGTTCACCGCCTCTGTTTTATGCCCGCTTGGTGTTGGCGTCGCACACAGCTTGCGCCGAGGCAGCGCGAACCAATCCGGACTTTCCAAAAGGCCTCGCGCCCCTGCTCTCCCAACTGCGTTCCCTCCTCGTCCAGTCTTCGTCCAAAACCACGTCACCGCCCCCTCCGTCTCCGCCACCATCCATCTCTTCCGCCTCCGCCTCCGCCTCCGCCTCCACCTCCGCCTCCGCCTCCGCCTCCGCCTCCGCCTCCGCCTCGAGCGGGCAACGGCACCGGCCGTATATAGCTGTGCGTTCGTCCACCGCACCCGCGATCCCGCCCAACATTATCGTGCGTGCCTCGACGCCAACACACCCTTCTGGTGGGGTGTCTGTCCGCTATGACTCGGGAGCGGACGGGCGGCTGCCTTCGGGTTTGACGACTGGAAGTTGGCCCGCCTCGAGCGGGGGGTCAAGTCGGCCCGAGGCGTCCGGGCAGGTGTCCCCTCCTAGTTAACACGGGCCGTCGGGTGTGCAGTCTCCGGAAGAGGAGGACGCACCTGGACCACCCCAGTTCCCCTCCTGGAAGTCACAAGCTGTCTTTCTTTTCTCCACCCTTTCCTTCCCATTTCCATTTTCAGTCTGATTCATCCAGCAAGCAAGTTGGTGCTCGCTCCGACCCTTGTCACTCATTTCCTCCCAACCGCGTGTTTCCGGTTTTGAGTGGACGGTCGTCCACAAGAACCTAAAGGGCACAGGGTTCCTATAGAGACGGGGGGGGGGGGATGGACGGGGTGTCTTGATCCCGGAGTGTCGGCGACCGGAGAAGCGGGGTCACTGTTCGCCTCCAGTGTCGCCGTGCTCCCCCATCCCCCCGCTCCTCCTCCCCCCCCCGAAGAAAAGCGACGGAGAGTTGAAATGGTCTGGGATGGATGGGAGAGGGGTGGGAAGAGAGGGAGGATCGATCGGGAGATGCCTCCACCTCCCTAAGTGCGCACACTCAGGCCTGGTGCGGGCAGCGTCAGCACCAGCTGGCGCCTCGGGTGCCCGAGGTCCGAGAGCACTTTGAGCATCGGGCAGGCCAGCACCACCTTGCTTCCGTCGCCGCGTAGACGGTCCAGAACCAGCTCGCGCAGTTGGAGGGCGAGCATTGCCGTCCCCACCCCCCAAAAGACATGATATGGGGAGCGCGGGTCCGGGGCAACCTTTTGCCACGCGATTGGTAGGGGCCGTGCGGTATCGAATCTGTTACAGCGGCTGTCTCTCACGGTGCCCCCCCCCCCCCCCCCCCCCGCCTATGGTCCGATCCCTGCATAGGCGGCGCAGAGGACCGTCTCGTCTCCTTCTGCACATCTGACCCACGGCCAGTGCGGAGGCCTCACAATTCAGCTCATCGGTACCCCTCGTATCAATAGTATTATTGTCTGGTGGCACAAACACGACACCACCACCACCACCGAAAACACGAGGAGAAGAAGGGAGAAGGAGGGGGATGGGTGTTGGCGTTGGTGTGGGTGTGGGTGTGGGTGGGGATGGGGATGGGGTGGGATGGGTGTGGGTGGGGAGACGACTTATTATCGACGTCACCTTGGTATCATCAACAACACCAACAACGGGGGAGCGCCCGACTTTTGGAGGGACTGGATCCAGGGCTCGACACACATCATCATCATCATCATCATCATATCATCATCCTCCAATCATCATCATCATCCAGTCATCATCATCGCCTACTTTTGGAGGGACTGGATCCAGGGCTCGACCCACATCCCCAGCACGGCGGCGGCGGTGATGCCCGTTGCGGATGCCGAGCTGCCGATGCCCAGCGAGAACTCGCGCAGTTCCGGGGCAACCTGCACAGAGGACGCACAAATACGGGGGCAGAATGGAGGAGATGAATGGCGTGCGAGAACTCGCGCAGTTCCGGGGCAACCTGCACAGCGGACGCACAAATACGGGGGCAGAATGGAGGAGGAGATGAATGGCGTGCGAGAACTCGCGCAGTTCCGGGGCAAGCTGCGGGGGGCCGCGACAGAGGACGGAAAAGACGAGGGAAGAACATCATCATCTCAGTGATCATCATCATCATCATCCAATCATCCAATCATCATCCAATCATCATCCAATCATCATCTCATCATCCAGTGATCATCATCATCCAGTGATCATCATCATCATCATCATCATCATCATCATCATCATCATCATCATCATCATCATCATCATCATCCAGTGATCATCATCATCCAGTGATCATCATCATCCAGTGATCATCATCATCATCATCATCATCATCATCATCATCATCATCATCATCCAATCATCATTCAATCATCATCCAATCATCATCCAATCTTCCAATCATACAGCTTATCCATAGCCAGCCAGATAACAGAGACAACGGTGATGATTGGATGATGATTGGATGAGGATTGGATGATGATGATGATGATGATGATGATGATGATGATGATGATGATGATGATGATGATGATGATGATGATGATGATGATGATGATGATGATGATGATTGGATGATTGGATGATGATTGGATGATGATTGGATGATGATGATGATTGGATGATGATGATGATGATTGGATGATGATTGGATGATGATTGGATGATGATTGGATGATGATTGGATGATGATTGGATGATGATGATGATGATGATGATGATGATGATGATGATGTTGATGATGATGGATGATGATTGGATGATGATGACGACTGGATGATGATGATGATGAGGATGATGATGACTGGATGCTGATGATGACTGGATGCTGATGATGACTGGATGATGATGATGACTGGATGATGATGATGCCTGGATGACTGGATGATGATGATGATGATGATGATGATGATGATGATGATTGGTTGATGATGATGACAAAAAATGGCCAGAGGAGGCTCATCTGGTAGCAGACATTGACGTAGGTGACCCCGCCCAGCAGGCCCTCCCAGAGCATCAGACACAGACATCACAGACACAGACAGACAGCACAGACATCACAGACACAGACAGCACCGACACAGACAGCACCGACACAGACAGACAGCACAGACCGACACAGACAGACAGGCAGATAGCTCATCAGCAGCTCATCCATCATCCACCACAGCCAGCCCGACAGCACGACACAAGCACAGACCTGGAGGCTCATCTGGTAGAAGACATTGACGTAGGTGACCCCGCCCAGCAGGCCCTCCCAGAGGATGAGCAGGAAGATCACCCAGAACCAGGGCACAAAGCCATAGATGGCCTGGAACAGGAAGAACACCAGGTTGGCGGCCTGCATATGCAATCCAAGTGGGTCGGAAGTGGGTATGAAAGGGGTCGTGCCTCAAACAGGACAGGAAGAAGATCAGGTTGACGGCCTGCAGATGCAATCCGAGTGTGTGTGAAAGGTGTGTATTGAACGGGGTCAGTGCTTCGAACAGGAAGAAGATCAGGTTGACGGCCTGCATTACAATGTGTGGAAAGGGTCAGATTGTGAGAACAAGCGTGTCATATTTTGGATGCCTCGGACAGGAAGAACACCAGGCGTGTGAAAGGGGTCGTATTTATTTTGGGTACCGTAAAACACGACATTTGGTAGCCGGGGTACTAAATTTGAAAAATGGCCCGAATAATGGGGGGGGAGGGGGGGTACTATATCTCGTGGGCTAGGGGGTACGAAATTGTTTTCGGGGGTTTTCCGATAGAGTTTGGTCCGAGGAGCCCCCAAAAATAGGGGGGGGGGGGGATACTAAATATCGTGTTTTACGGTAGTTTGACGCATAGGACAAGCAGACAGCACGGAGGGACCCAGACGTGCTTGATGGCGAAGAGGCAGAGGGCAGTGGGCAGTGGGCATGGACGCGGCCAGACCTGCAGCACGGATGGGACCCAGACGTGCTTGATGGTGAACAGGCTGGTCGAACTGCGGCTGAAGAAGACGCCCACCTGGTAGATGGTCGCGTAGTAGCGATAGTAGTCGTCCCGGGGGATGGGCCCGTCGAACTTGATGGTGGGGCTGATGCCCTGGTTGATCAGATACTCCGAGAAGTACACCAACAGCAGCGGAATCAGGAACCTGGGGTGTGGATATGTGTCAAACAGCAAGGTGATGATGATGGTGATGTGATGATGATGATGATGATGATGATGGTGATGGTGGGTGGTGGGTGGTGGGTGGTGGGTGGTGGGTGGTGGGTGGTGGTGGTGGTGGTGGTGGTGGTGGTGGTGGTGGTGGTGGTGGTGGTGGTGGTGGTGGTGACGATGCTGATGATTGGATGCTGATGATGATGATGATGATGATGATGATGATGATGATGATGATGATGATGATGATGATGATGATGATGATTGGATGATGATGATGATTGGATGATGATGATGATGATGATGATGATGATGATGATGATGATGATGATGATGATGATGATGATGATGATGATGATTGGATGATGATGATGATTGGATGATGATGATGATGATGATGATGATGATGATGATGATGATGATGATGATGATGATGATGATGATTGGATGATGATGATGATTGGATGATGATGATGATGATGATGATGATGATGATGATGATGAACTTGATGGTGGGGCTGATACCCTGGTTGATCAGATACTCCGAGAAGTACACCAGCAGCAGCGGCGCGATCAGGAACCTGGAGGGCCCGGTGGGGGTGGAGGGGCGTGCGCGAGTTTGTGTGATGCCGGGGGTGCTGATGGCTGAGCCGGGGTGATGATGACGGTGTGTGCCAGCCAGGGGTGATGGTGTTGATGGTGCCGGGGGTGCTGAAGATGGGTGTTGATGGTGCCATGGTTATGATGGTGGGGCCGGGGGTGATGATGACGGTGCCCGGGTTGGTGCTGATGGTTCCAGACTTTGCCAAGTGCTTCATCTGGCGCAGCCGCTGGACGAAGGATAGTTTTGCAGGGACCGCTCCGGCAGCCGGCTCGGGGGCGTCCGATAAGGCGGCTGGTGCCCCGGGAGCTTCAGACAGTGTCGGCACTCCCGTGCCTTCTTCAGCTTTGGCCTCTGGGTGGCGGTGTAGGGTGAATCACCCTCGGGGTCGTGATATCAGACCTGACAAGAGGGCGTCGTACTCCACCGTCGGTGGTTTATACATCAACAATTTTTATTCAAAAACGATCACGAACCTGAATGCGTTTGGAAAGTGGCCGGCTTTTGCAGGACGAAGAAGTAACAGATCACAATGATCAAGGGTACCCAACCGATGGCCATCAGGAGTGACTTGTTGCGATAGCCGGAACCAGGACTTGAACGCAAGATACGAGAGGGAACCAACGACACCAGCTCCACCTGTGGACTCGAAAAAGTGGGAAGGATAATCATGGACAAGATTCGGTCGGCTGGCATGACAATCAATTGCAAGAAATCAGACTTTCTCACGAACGATGTGAATAAGGCACCATTAAGGTTTGGAGAAGAGGCCGTGGTGAAATGTGAGCCGAAAGGAGGAGCAATTCGGTATCTCGGAATCTGGGTGGATGAGAATCTGACTCTCAAAGTCAACACGGCTAAACTGTTCCAAAAGATGGTGGGGAAGACAGAAAAAATCGCGGCTGCGAAGCTTCCCCCGATGGCGGTGGTTCAGATTTTAAATGAATGTGTGACGCCTTGTTTGCAGTATGTGGCACGGAACGTTCCTGTGGATAGAGGAACACTGGAACGAATTGAAGCACAGTACAGAACGACTATTCGAAAGGTATCGTATGTCCTTGGGAAAGCTGACCCGACTGACTGTCTGTACCTTTCGAAAAAGAGGGGGGTTTGGTTTAAAGAGTCCTACCGATGTTCACGACCTGACGCTCCTGTTGAAGCTTATAGCAAATGTAGCAGACCCAAGGACGGAAACTGGAGTAAATACAATGGCAGAGATCGATAGGCTTGAGATGATGTGGGGCGGAAAGGCGATATTTTTGTCAACCCCGAGAGATATTGCAAGAAGGCGATCTGTTACGGACCAATGGTGGGGACGGCAGTTCGGATATTGAAGAGGGAGGGTATGAGTCTTCGGATGACTGGGGAGTTAGCCCCGTTGGAGTTGACAGGGAGGGATAAGTATGTGGGTGACATTTTGCCGGAACTCAAAGTTAATACTCTGAAAAGAATGGCAAGGCGGAAATACCGAAAATTGTCAGACCTGGTGAGCGATAACGGTGAAGAGTTGAAGAGCGTTAAGGGCCAACCTCCGTGGTTCAAAATACTCAGAAGGAAGGTTTGCCAAGAAGGAAGTCTTCGGTTGAAGCCGGAGTTCACCTTGTCGGAAGGGGTCGGGCGAATGGAGACGCGGGACCGGGCCAAGGAAGGAGAAGGTGGGGTGCGAAAGAGACAGTACCTGCGGGTCGGGGCCCCAAGCGTATTTTACACAGATGGATCGTCGTCGGGAACTGGTGGGTTGAGAAGAGCAGGGTATTCAGTCATTGAAAGACTCGGAGAAGGAATGGTGTGTCGGTGTTCGGCCCGATGCACTGGCGCCAAACAATCAAATAATGAGGCGGAGCTTGAGGCAATTTGGAAAGGGATCGAGTTGGCGGGAGGGGCCGACGTGGAAATTCATACTGATAGCAAATATGCACAAGGCTGGGTCGGGCGATTCATTAGAGCGAAGGAGGCGAAGACGGCTGTCCCAAGGGGGGAACTGATTGGGAAAAATACCTGGTCGATGTTGGAAAGGGTGCAACAGGAAGTGATAGAGTATCCAGGGAAATTACAATATTATGGGTGAAGGGGCACCAAGGGACGGGGACCCGAAGAACTGGGATGCAATTGGGAACGGGATGGCGGACAAGGAGGCAAAAGGGATCTGAGAAGCCAGTGGTGGCACTGACCGAGGTGAAGGCGGGTATCTGGCTGGAAACTGATAGCGGGAGGGTGGAGTCGAGCTATAAACAATTTATAAAGGAGAGGCAGATGCAGCTGAGGATGAGTCGTGCCGAGGCAAAGCCGAAGAATGCCATGATGCTGATACAGAGGAGCTCCAGGAATGTGGATAAGAATCGAGAGGCTGGTTCGGCTGACCAACTTGAGGGGATATTATTCGGCAATGACGCAGAGGTTCATGACGGAGAATGAGGGCGGAAATACGAGCACAAGGGAGAGTTGAAAGACGAGGAGGAAAGAGGAAGGCGAAGAAATGCCCCTGTGTGGAATGAAAGACTCTTTCAGACACATGATCTTGGTGTGCCCACAGATGAGGGCTGCCCGGGAAAAGAGGTTCAAGAAACTACAGGCAGCGGAGAAGGAAGCACTTGATAGGTGGTTGAAAGAGGAGGATGATATAGCCAGGATGAAGGAGGCACAGAAAGTCCAGGAAGAGGCAGAGGAGGTGCAAGCATTGCGAGCAATGATAGCGGTGCAGCAAGAAGATGGACTGATTGCTTTCCGAGGGAAAACGATGGAGAGGGAGGTATTCTGGAAGATGTTTCGAGGTATCGGCAAAGCGTGATGAGGAAGGGGAAAAGTTGGGCGGAGATGACAGCGGGATTTGTGGAGGAAGCAGTGAGACTCCATGAGCGATACACGCAGGAACGGTACTTGGCGGACAGAGGGTTGTGAAAGATGAGAATGCATGGGCCACGCCACATCAATGGAGTACTGTCATGGCAGATGCTTTCGGGCTGTGTACAATGCTGTTCTGTCATCCTGGGAATGTGGACCCGACGTACGAGGAATACTGCACACCAGCAGAGGAGGATAGGGTGTTTGGAGCAAGATTTGATGGATTTGAGAGAGTAAATGAGGATAGCGAGCTCTTGGCATTTGCGAACCCTGAATATGAACAAGCGGCAATGGATCAGTTCTTTCGGAAAATCGCGGAAAGAGTGAAGAACCCGAGAGCCATGAGGTGCGTGATGGTTATTCCGTACGGACCTGGAATGCCGAACAGAGATGGAATCGGGAGCGGGTTGGATATTATCCGCAAGACGATCACAATGGAAAAGGTCGACGCAATGGTTAGGGAGATTGCGGTGTTTGAAGCGGGGACATTCCAATTCTGGCGGGCGAATTTCTGGAAGGACGGAATTATAGGTGCTGGTAATGCTCCTTGGCCTGTGGGAATTATCATGGTGGAGAATGCCGCTTGTAGAGAAAAGTATCCGGTGGATGAGGCCTACGCAAGAATGAAGGAAATGATGACAAGACAAGCAGGGGTGCAGGGGGTTCATTTTGGAGACGTGGGCAAAACTGAAGATTGCTGTGCTATGATGGCAAGGGAAGTTCGGAAGAAAGTGTCAAGGAGACTCGAGTGTCTCTGTAACCCGAGAACTTATCACAAAGGTGAATGCGAGCTGGCGGCTGAGATGGGAATTCTGGATGTCTGGACAGAAAGAGAATGGAAGAAGGCAATGATTAGTGCGAAGAACTGGGGAGAAACTTTTCAGATTGCCCGAGAGATGAGACCAATCCCCCCTGAGGGGGGACAGAACCCACCCCCCCCGGAAGGGGGGAGGGAGGGTGTGGGCTGAGAGGGCGTTGGGCCTGAGGGCGGGTAAGCGCCGGGCGACTGGAGCATTAAGCTCTGGTCTGCCAATTGGAGCCTGCACCCGCTCGGTAATTTCGGTTGCCGGGGTGGGTTTGTATAAAAAAAAAGCTCCACCTGTGGGCTCCCAGTGAGCGGCGCGCCGACTGGGATGAAGAACAGACCGGTCCAGGATTTCTGCGAAACTCCCCTAGTCCAAGTCTCCGTCCCGTCATCCGCGATTCGTGCCCACCACATCGACCTGAATAACATCCGATTTGACGGTTCCTTACCACTTCTCCAAAAGCCACCTGATCTTTGATCCTTTTCCTTCCTTTTATCATCGTTCACCCGTCCTCGTCCTTTCCGATGTTTTTCCTTTTCCCAATTACGCTCAACACGACTCCAAAAAAAAAACTCCCCTAGTCCCCTGCACGCACGAAGGTTTATTGCCCAGCAGGCGTGGTGGACGAGTTCGGACTCGGACGGCACACGAATCGGGCCCAAGTCGCCTCCGGAATCCGAAACCAGTCCCTTTCTACAGCAGGTCGAATTTATTTCAGAGGACGTATTTTCAGAGGACGTATTTTCAGAGGACGAAGTCTATCTTTCTCATTGTTGACCCGAGGGCGAACCAGAACGAGAAGGGAGCTCATACGGAGGGAAAAAGAGGTGCAGCCGGCCGGCATTGAGATAATTCGCCAAACCCGCCTTCGTCGGGGCATAAAGTTGGAAGCGCTGGATCAACTTCAATTGCATGCCCTCATCGCGGGGGCGCGGGAGGGAGACGAACACCAGACACACCCGGTCATCGAGAGGCACCATGGAGAGATCCGGGCGCATGTCAATGGCCATGGATCGACGGAAATCACGGGCCTGTGGAGACGATGCACCGCTCATCCGCGAGCTTGGGCGAGAAGGAGGTCGCGAGCCCGGTGGGGGGGTAGGGGGAGCCGGTGATGCGGAAAGGGGCGTGGGAAGGAGAGCCGGGGATGAGGGTGAGGGGAGAGGGAGAATGGGTGGCGTGCTCGCTGGAGGTTGGATGGGGCCCAGGGTGTTGGATGGTGCTGAGGGAGCGAGGGCGGTTCCTTTGAGCGGGGGTGGGGAAGGCCCGGCCAGGTGAGGGGAGATTGCCACCGCCTCTGGCAGATGGGCGCTCCGTGCGTCGGGAGCCGGTGATGATGACGGAGATGGGAGAGGGAGAAGGCCGCTCAGGGTGTTGGGGGGGACAGCCGGCGGCGGAGATGGGGATGGAGCGAGGGCGGTTCCTTTGGGCGTGTGGATGGAAGGGGAGATTGCCGCCTCCTCTTGGTGGCTCCGTGCGCCGGGGGAAGGCGGTGGTGGTGGTAGAGATAGTGCCGGTGCTGTGCAAGAGAGAAGGGTCCAAAGATACTCGTTGATCCTGTCCAATTTGTTCTCCAGATCAGGCCAGGACAGAGTTGCCTCGCCAATAACATAGGAGTTTTCGCCGGGATCTGCAGTCGGTGAAAAGCTGGGGGAGCCGAAGATGCAGGGGAAAAAAAAAAGATGAATGGGAGAAAGAAAGAGCAAAAAGACAGAGACCTGGCGCCACTCGGGCGTTCGGCGATGGGGCGCAAGATCTGCACTTGCGTCGAAGATGGCAAAGCCGGACTGGGCGCGAGGGGGTTGAAAAGGGAAATTGGCCTCGTGGGATCGAATGTCGCGTGGTCCACAAAGTCGGGGGTGATTGACCCGATTTGACGGCACAAGGCGAGACAACCAGGAGAGGAGCGGTGGCCTTGACTGGGGTTGGACCCAGGTGCCGCGAGAACGCGATGAGCATAGTGCGCAGTGATCTGCTCGAAGAATTGCGGGTTGTCCGAAGTCTGAGGGAGAAACTCTGGGGCGTCTCTGAAAAATGGGTAGCCCCAGGACAGAGGCAAGGAGGAGCCGTCTGGGGCGGCGGAGAAGGGAACCGAGAAACGCACGGGCGGGGGGACTCGGAGAGGCGGCGTGGCCACTTGGCTGGGCGTGACTCGTCTGGGTGCGGCTAGGAGAAGATATGAATTGGGTCCAGAAAAAGCACGAGCACGGCCCGACCGATTTGTTCACGGAGACGCCCCAATTCTCTGCGCATTTGCTCAAATTGTCGATCACGCTCTGATTCCTGCTGTCTATGCTGCTCCAAAATTTGGCGCATCAATTCTTGTTGTCGCACCATCTCTTCACGTAGGCGCACCACCTCGGAGTCTCCCATCTACAAAAATGTCGTGACGAATTTCAAACACGCGAACAGACTGACTGAACTGAAGAAGCGAAGTTCTTTTCCAGCAGGAAACAGTACCCCGTCAGTGTAACGGTGGTCACGCACGAGGAAGTTTGCGGCTGACTTTTCCACTGCCGCCCACAACCAACCCCCACCAAAAAGCGAGATGGAGCGTCAGTGTTCCTATGATGCAGAACTAGACCATGAGCCAATCCTGCAGGACTCGGGAAAGTTGACACTGGCCATTTCAGGGGCAACCAGAACAACCGAACGAGCACCCTATTTGCCCAGCCCACCATACGGTGGATGAAATCGCCGAATTGGGGCAAGGGCCCTCAAATGATCTCGAGTCACTTTGGCATCCTCTCTTTTTTCCGCACCCAAGTTTGCAAACACTGCGGAACAAACATGACGAGGGCCTGTTACTCTGTTTGGGGGAATTGAAAAGATTCTCGCCCCCATCAGCAGTCGATCGCCTTCCGGACAGCCCCGCACCAGGCCTGAGTGTACGCACATAGGGAGGTGGAGGCATGATGGCATCTCCCGATCGATCCTCCCTCTTCCCTCCTCCCTCCCTCCCATCCCAGACCATTTCAACTCGGTCGATTTTTTTTGGGTTTTGCGGAAGCCGAAAGTGGTTGCATCTCGTCCCCGCCCCAAAAGACAATGACATATGGGGAGCGCCTGGTTGGTACGGGGCAACCTTTTGCCACGCGATTGGTAGGGGCCGTGCGGCTGTCTCTCACAGTGCCCCCCGCCGCCTACCTGGAATGCCACCCCGCCGCTACCATGCACATCCTTCAGCTCGCGTCGACAACCAACACCAGACGTGTCTTTCCAGCAAATTGACTGGGTGGTGTTCGAAAAGGCTGCCGACGCATAATGCCGGTCACCAGGCTGCGGCGCTGTTTCTCCTGCTGGCGCCGCGCTCGGTCCCTGAGGGTGCCGGTGGCGGTGGCGGTGGTGGCATGAGCGGTTCGTCTCTTCCTCGGCCGCACCACCAGCAGCGGCTTCGGCCAGGGAGGCAGCCATCGACCCGCCCGTGACAATAAGATGCTGCTCCAGAATGGCAATGGGCTGCTCCTCCACGTACAGCCGGCCGTCAGTGGGGATGCAGCTCTGGGATGGAGGAGTTGAAAGGAGGGAGGTGGCGGTGGTGGTGGCCATGAGAAGGAAGCAGAGGATGGAGCGAGGGAACAGTACATGAGAGAGTGCGGCGTTCGGACCTTGGGACACACGAACACAGCCACCGTCTGCCACTCCCACTCTGCACAGCCTGGGACCAAGGCAAGAGGCCCGGGCATGAGCTGGAGCTCAAACACGCGCGGTCGGCCGCAGTGTGGACAAGGCTGCGGTGGAACGAGGGGCGGGATGGGGCCCACGATTCCCCGGGCAGGTCGCTTGGGCGGCTGCGGTGGCGAGATCTCAGAACGCCCGACCGGCGCAGACGGGGTCACTGCGGCTACAGGAACGGCCGAAGCGGCAGCAGCTGTGGCGGTGGCAGCGGTGGCAGCGGCAGCAGCTGTGGCGGCGGTGGCAGCGGTGGCGGCGGTGGCGGCGGTGGCGGCGGTGGCAGCGGTGGCAACGGTGGCAACGGTGGCAACGGTGGCAGCGGTGGCAGCGGTGGCAGCGGTGGCGTTTTCGGCGGTGGCGGGCTGTGAGGTGGCATCAGGGATGGTCGATGACGCTTCAGAGGGAGGGGCTTGGTAGAGGAGCTTCGTGTCGACGGGCCACAGCGGTTCTCCATCCAGATCGTAACTGATGATGAAAGAAATTGTTGTCTCGATAAGTTCACGCGACCAATCCGGGCCGTCAGGCACGAGTCCCTCGTTCGCATCCCTCCCCCCCCCCCCCCCTCGATGATGATGATGAAAGTGGGTGTGCTCCCCCCTCCCTCCTCCCTCCCTCCCCCTCCATTCCCGCCCATTCCCCCCCCGCCCTCCGCCCATTCCGCCCATTCTCCGCCCATTCCCGCCCATTCCCGCCCATTCCCCCCCCTCCGCCCATTCCCCGCCATTCCCGCCCATTCCCGCCCATTCCCGCCCATTCCCCCTCCCGCCCATTCCCGCCCATTCCCCCCCATCCCCCTCCGCCCATTCCCGCCCATTCCCGCCCATTCCCCCCCCCCCCCCCTCCGCCCATTCCATTCCCGCCCATTCCCCGCCCATTCCCATTCCCGCCCATTCCCGCCCACCCATTCCCCTCATTCCACCCCTCCCACCCATTCCCACCCCGCCGAGAATAAGGCAGACCGGAGTGCCTGACTTGGGTAGCGTGACAGCACATGAGTCCAATGGCGATACGCCCGCTCGTGGGCCGAGGCCGGGTCGGCTCGCCCACGCATCTCCCGCATAGCCGAGCCTGGAAGAAAAGTAAGCAGCTGAACTCAATGCAAAGAAAGCTGAAGTGAGGGAGTCGCGGGACAGACCGAATTCCTCGACTTCAGCAGGGTCAACGTCACCTTCCGTCGATTGGTACTGACGCCACCGAAAAGAGAAAATTGGTGTTGGGTGGGTTGTGAAGGAGCCAGCCTTCTCGAGAAGGGAGATGATGTGCTGCTTCTCCTGGTCGCTCAACTCCTTCAACGGAGTCTCATCATCATCATCATCCTCCTCCTCCTCGTTCTCGTCCTGCTCTTTCGCCCTCCGGCGAGCATCTTCAGCCTCCTGCTCTTCATCAATCACCTCGCTCTCAGGGAAGATGGAGAGGCTGAAACATGGCAGAGGCGCAGGTCCGGTCGAAACGGCCTCCCCCTCGGACCCGCTCTCGGCTCCTTTGTCCGTGGCTTTCTTCTTCCGGGGTTTGCGCTTCTTTTTCGACGACCTCTCGTCGCCAGCAGTGGCGCTGGCGGCGGAAAGCTGCTTGTTGCGCACCTCGAAGCTCCTCCAGGCTGAGGGAAGAGAGGTCGGGATCATGGGCAACGGGGGCGACAATTGGAGGGGGAGCAGTCGTTGCGGAGAGCGCAGGGGGAGCGCCAGAAGAGGGAACGGCAGGCTGGGCCGCAGGGGGCACTTGATTCGGAATGCGCTGTGTGCGAAACACGGAGATACTGCATAAAGTGAAAGGATTAAAAGAGGATCAAAAGGCAAAAGCCGACCTTCCAGGAAGGCCGCAACACTCGGGCCGAGGGCACATAAAAATGTAAAGAACTCGAAACTCGGCAGATGGAACGTCGGGGAATGGGGCGAACAGTTGTGTACAAGACCATAGGACCGTGACAGCACTTACATGATGTGAGCCTGGTCCGGGAGGGCCTCGGGACACACCCATCTCTGAGCAGAGAATCAGCATTATTGAGAAAGCCTGAAAGGTGGTTGCCGCAGACAGGGACACCGCCGAGACGGTTCTCGTCGAGGGGAGTTCGGGGCGACGAAACCCGGCCTGCAAGTTCGGCAAGGAAAACACCGGCCATCGCGTCACAAGAACCCGCGCAACTAGCGCAAATCAAAAAACGGCGACGATCGCGAGTTGCGCAATTTTCGAGAGCGACCGATGATCTGCGAAAGACGCCCGAAGAGGGCGAATGCAAGGGTCAACAGCAAGCAAATCGATTTTTTTCTTCCCAAAATCTACAACGCTCAAAATGCGGAAAACCAGAATCGAGAGAAGCATTGTATTCAGAATTCATGGCAGTTAATCGGAATGGCCTCGACAAGCCGCCCGTCCTAAAGTGCGAAAAAAAAAACGATGGAGATGAGATTCAGAATCGGAGCGAGGCGAAATGGGGAAAAAAAACTTTGCAATGGGTGCGTCAGTATTAAAAAGCTCGGTTTATGAAATTCACCATAGAAAATCTGTGTTGGATTCTCATTTGTGCTCGATCCTTCGCGTCGAGAATAACAACGGTGCAAGGAAGGAGCACAGACCATAAAGGTTTGTCCGAAAAGCATTGCCCAAGTGCAGTTGGTTCGTCAGTGCCCCGGCTGGAAAGAAAGAAAAGAGTCCGATGAGTGATGGAAGCATGCCAGATGATAACACGGGAGGAAAATGAGGCTCAGAAGTGCGGAAAAGGTGAAATCAGAGATTTGGGATCATAAGACCGTCGCGCAAAGGGTTTTCATCAGTGCCAAAATCAACCATAAAAGCTCAAACAGTGAGAAAACAGACCAAATGTGGCCATCTGCCCAAGGCAGGAGACGATCATAACCGAGCATGAAGGGCCGCAAACTGGAAAGGGAAAGGGAAATGGTGAGACAGACATCGAAAGAGCAAAAAAGGGAGACGACAGGGAAAAGGAGTGGCTCAGAAGTGCGGAAGAGAGTATAATCAGAGAATGGGATCATAAGACCGTCGCGCAAAGGGTTTTCATCAAAGCCGCGCACGTCAACAAGAAACCAGAGAAACAGACCAAAAGGCGCTGCGGAGTACAACTTGGACAGGGGGAAGTTCCCAATCCTCTCTGATGTTTGATGACGATCGAAACGAACGCGTTGTGTATCACCCTTCTCTGAAAGTTCCTTCGCGTCCCTTCACCCCCGATACTTTGAATCGCAACGCCGAACCCACCCTGCGCCCGGGGTCTGACGGACTTCTTGATGATGATACGATGCCATTTTTCAATGCAGGACTGCCTTGCTGCGCCCCCAATCCCCAGCCTCTTCCCTGGGTTCATCGCAATCATTTTACACTCGTTCAAATCTCGCCAATTCCATTCAGCTCGGTAATAGCCATTCTGGCCACCCCGTCGTGGCTCATTCCGAACCACCCGCCACTCTTCTCTCAAAAACCCTACCTATCACTTCTGCGATCCCACTGTATCATCCACAAACTGCACCACTCCAGACGAATAAGCCGACGATGGCAAAATCCTCCAGCGCCACCAGTATCCCTCCACCTACGGCTGTTCCTCCCCCTGCGCCTCCCCCGCCGCACAGCCCGCTGATGTCGTATAGCCTCCCTGGAGCACTGCTGATTCCGCCAACACGCACCACCGAACCCGGGGCTGTTGGTCAGACTTTGGCCGGTGCCACGCCCGGGGCCACTCCCACGACCCCTCGTCGTCCCTCCCCCAATTCCACGGAATCCTCATCTCCCCGGCGGACCCCACCTCAGCTCAACCTGGCCCTTTCCGCAGCATCCAATAGTGGCGGCGGCACCTCGCCGGCCAGCGGGGGCGTGTCACCCCGGGGTGGGGGCAGCCCACGCGCCTTCGATGCGGTCCGACCGCGCTCCCCCCCGTCTGCCTTCCGGGGGGGGCGGCCCCTTGGCCGCGAGACGCCCCTCGGGGAGGTACTGGAGGCTCTGGAGCAAATGCGAGAGGTCCTCATCAGGACCCCAGGTTGTATCCCTGCGGCGACGGTCATTACAGAGGTTCGCGTGGATGGGAAACCACATCCATCATCAGCCCCAGTCTTTCTCGCCATCCACCTCACCCACCGACCCGTCGAAAAACAGAGGTTGCAACCCGGAAAATGAAAAACAACGATCAATCAGCCCACCCCTCGTCTCGTTGTTCTGCCTCAGCAGGCACCCTGACGAGGCTTGCCTGCGATTTTCGGAGCCCCTTCTCATCTTGATCTTCCGGTGGTGCGATGATCCGCCCACCCAACTCATCAGATTGCTGGCGTGCTGGAGCGTCCCGAGCCGCGGGCCGTTCTGCGGGGCTGCTGGTGCCTGCTGATGGCCCACCCCGAAAATACTGCCATTCTGCACACGGTCAAGACCCTCTACCGTCACTCGAACGCCGACGTCAACGACGGGCTCTTCCGGGAGGAGCAGTTGCTGGCGCCCTTGTTGGGGGTGCTGGCTTCGCCCCTGCCCAAATTGATCGAGATCTTCATCTATGCGGCCGCGACCCTGAAGAACGTTTCCACCAACGAGGGCAACCTGAGGGTCATGATCAAGGCTGGTCCGTCTGCCCACTTGTCGAACATGCGCACCCATCTGCGAGTTCCCCACCATGTTAAGCAAAGCACTCATCGCCCATGTCGGGGTCGACCACAATCACACAGGGGCACTGGAGACTGCGTGCGCCTTGCTGCAGCTGATGCACTCCACCGAGGTGGCCGGGATCGCCCAGGAGCGGGTGACCCAGCTGCTGGCCCAGGCGAGCGCCTTCCTGCGAAATCTCTGCTCGGACTTGTGTCTTCTGCCCACAGAGCGGACCAATTTGCGCCCCCTTGTGCGCGTCCTGCCCCTGCTGTGGAACTCCTCGCATGCCGATGTCACCTTCAACGGGGCCCGCATCCTCAGGTTTGTGGGCCTGCGCCAGTTTTGACCTGTTCGCGGCTGTGTTTCTGGCGACGTGCGGCTCACGGTTCACTTGTGCTTGGTCGACATCTGTCATCTGTGCCCAGGTGAAAATGCCAAGTTTCTCACTCACGGGTCCGCTCCTTCTGCGACCCGTCATCCCGCCACGCGTGCAGCAAGCTGTCGCTGCATCAGCCCACCTTGCAGGCGATGGTAGCCGAGAATGACTACCCCACCCTGCTGCTCCAGCCCCTCCGCAAGCCCTCCATCGCACCCGTCCGTACAAAGCCACTCATCGTGCAGATGGATGAGCTCACCTCAGAAAGTGGCCGCCATCTCACCCTTCTCTCACCCCCACCAAATGAGGAGTCCAAGAAATGATGGCCCGATCCCCAGTTTGTGGATTCGGGCTGGGCAGCGGGCTGAGTCGCACTCATGGTCAAAATGAAAATCTCACAGCATCCTTCTCTCGCTCCTCGCAGGGCCTCGTCATCCGGATCTGTTTCGCCATCGCCAATCTGATCGCCGCCAACGAGCTGGCCCGGCATCGGTTCGGGGAGGCCGGGGCTGTGACTGTCCTCTGCGACCTACTCTCTCGGTGCACAGACACCTTTCTCGACTCGCTCACTCATCCCCCTGCCGCGACCCCGGTCGCCGCGCCTGCTCCGACCACCTCGGCCCTGTCTGGCGGCCTGCTGGATGCCCGTCCGCGTGGCGGTCCCGGATTCGCCGACGACAGCAGTCCGGGGGACGTACTCGTCAAGGTGGTGCGGGTCCTGGCAAACCTCGCCATCAACCCCCAACTCGGCCGCCAGCTGGCCGGGTCGGACGTGGTCCTGCACACCGTGTGCCGGCTCCTGGGTCCGGCGGCGCACTCGGCTTTCACATGGTGGCACTTGCATGTCTCGGCTGCCTCGTGGTGATGGCTTGCCGAGCTGTGTTGGTCTTGTGCCTTTTGAAGTGGCCTGGCGATCATCATCATCATCCAGATCATCCAGATCATCCAATCATCATCATCATCATCATCATCATCATCATCATCATCATCATCATCATCATCATCATCATCATCATCATCATCATCTGACGCCGCGACGGCCACCCGGGGCCCTCGACCCGCCCCACATACCCCTGAGCACCCCCCCCCCCCCCCCCCCCCCCCCCCCCACGCACTCGTTTGGGTTGGGCATCCGCGTCGCCGGGGACGACAGGTTCCGTTTTCGAGGCTGCTACGGGCGCAAATTGGCCACGAGCCACTTGCTGTGGACGTTTATAACTGAGTGGGGACCCTGGCACGGACACACCCAGCATCATCATCACAGCTTTCTCGCCCACCGTGCAGAGGACTGCCCTGTGGAGCGGCACGAGGAACTCGTCCTGAATTTGACCGCCCTCGCCAGCAATCTGTCCTACCATCAATGCCCCGAGAATCGTTTCCTCAGCCCGGGACCTCGACTTGCCTCCCGTCTGCGATGCTGACTGGTTGAACATCATCGATGGGCTTGCATGCGCCCCAATCGCTCGTCGTTGCCTCCTTTCGCGTCACCATCATCTCTTCCATCATCCCCTCCCCTCCTGCACATCCTCCCCCTCCCACACACTAGTTCTTGTGGGTGGGTTAACACATCCTAATCCCGAGCTCATTGCCGAGACAGCCCGAGTCTACGCGAACCTCTGCAGAATCGAAACCCACCGGACCATGCTCAGGGCCATGAAGGGTCCGTCTTCTCTGTTCTGTGCCCGTGTGCGCGGTGTGTGTGTCTGTGTCTGTGTCTGTGTCTGTGTCTGTGTCTGTGTCTGTGTCTGTGTCTGTGTCTGTGTCTGTGTCTGTGTCTGTGTCTGTGTCTGTGTCTGTGTCTGTGTCTGTGTCTGTGTCTGTGTCTGTGTCTGTGTGTCTGTGTCTGTGTGTGTGTGTGTGTGTGAGCTGTTCATCCGAAAAAGTTCCCATACACAGACCCGATGTCCAACTCCCAGTTTTCCCATCTCGGATCGTTTTGAGAAGAGCCGGAATAATGTTTGCTCCAGGGCGAAGAGGACCGTCACAGCAACAGGATCAGAATGTCCACAACAGGAGCTCTTGTACAGGATCCCTTTTGCACATGGGTGCTGTCTCTCCTTTACTTTTTCCTCGATGTTCTAACAGGCCTCACATCCCCTATGGATAGTGCTGGACATGTGCATGTTGCTGCTGATGCACTCGGACCCCGAGGTGCTCGAGGCCGTTGCGGGGATCGTGATCAACTACGCCCAGGACCAGGTGGCAGCGGCCTTTTTGGCCAAAGAAGGCGTCTTGACACGGTCCGGTTGCAATCACCCTGTTATTGCCAGAACAAATTGCAGAGGGGGTTCCCCTGGGCTCAATACTGTGACGAAAGGGTCTAATCCACAGGCAACGCGGTAAGTTGGTTGAATCAAGACCCTTTTCGTTGGGCATACGAAGAAATTGTCCGGCGTGCAAGCATCGGAAATGGGCAAGCAATATGTTTCACCCAGTCACGAGCCAGGCAGCGGGCAAGCAGCAGGTGAGCACAACACCTGCACACCCGCACACACGCACACACGCACACACGCACACACGCACACACGCACACACACGCACACACACGCACACACACGCACACACGCACACACACGCACACACACGCACACCCGCACACCCGCACACCCGCACACCCGCACACCCGCACCCGCACACCCGCACACACCCGCACACACCCGCACACACCCGCACACGCACACATTGAAAAGAGGGAAGAGAGACACCGCAAGAAATGTAGGCACAGTCCACGAGGGAAGCGCCATAGTCAAGCAGTGTCCACCAAGCCAACATACGCAAGCAGGCGGCAGCGAACAAGGGTCAGTCAACGGCAAAGCGCTCAGGCGGAAGAGCACGTCAACATCCGAGACCGGAAATCAGGACCCACAAGGGATCCGTCACATGGTGTGGATGGACCTCACGCTCTCACCACATCGCACAGCAGCAGCATGTGTCGCGCCAAAGGGGGGTCCCCGACACAGGCAAGACAAGGGGCAATCGGAGCATATGACACAGACCTTTTCGATTGGGTGCGCAAGTAGAATGTCGATGGCGAGCATCGACGACGGACGGGACGGGACGGCAACGAACGGGACGGGCCAGCGCACACCCGCACACACCCGCACACCCGCACACCCGCACACCCGCACAGCAAGAAATGAAGGGGATCTGGTGAAGGAAAAACGCTTCGTCCAGATTGAGCATCCATGATCGGAGCGGGCATCACCACCACCACGGGGGCATCGCCGCAGAGGCTCACGGACCGGGCAAGACAGCATGACAGAGATGGTGGTTGGTGGTTGGTGGTGGAAGGCCTCTCCTTGCCCCTTCCCCCTCCCCCCCTCCCCCCTTCCCCCTTCATCCTTCACCTTGCCTCCAACACACGCCCTCCCTTCAAATTTCAGGTTGGGCGAAGTCCTGGATGACATGCAGGTGCACAGCCCCGACTTGGCGCTCACCGTTTGCCGCGCCATGTACAACATTTGGTCGGTCCTCCGCCCTCCTGGTCTTTTTCCCCTCCTTCTGCCACACGCGTCCTTTAGCGGGTCATTTTTTTCTGATTTGTCGTCCCCCACCGCGACCCACCTCCCTGCAGTTTGCACGGCCAGTTTGCTCTGGCGCCACCGCTGCTGACCCAACTGAGGGGACTCCTGGACACCCTGACCCGCGGTTCGTGTCACGCCGGGGCTTGAATGAGGGGGGGGAGGGGAGGAGATGCGACCGGTGTCTGTTTTCGCATCCTTTCGTTCACCGCCTCTGTTTTATGCCCGCTTGGTGTTGGCGTCGCACGCAGCTTGCGCCGAGGCAGCGCGAACCAATCCGGACTTTCCAAAAGGCCTCGCGCCCCTGCTCTCCCAACTGGGTTCCCTCCTCGTCCAGTCTTCATCCAAAACCACGTCACCGCCCCCTCCGTCTCCGCCACCATCCATCTCTTCCGCCTCCACCTCCACCTCCGCCTCCGCCTCCGCCTCCGCCTCGAGCGGGCAACGGCACCGGCCGCATATAGTTGTGCGTTCGTCCACCGCACCCGCGATCCCGCCCAACATTCTCGTGCGTGCCTCGACGCCAACACACCCTTCTGGTGGGGTGTCTGTCCGCTATGACTCGGGAGCGGACGGGCGGCTGCCTTCGGGTTGAAGTGGACCGCCTCGAGCGGGGGGTCAAGTCGGCCCGAGGCGTCCGGGCAGGTGTCCCCTCCTCGTTAACACGGGCCGTCGAGTGCAGTCTCCGGAGGAAGAGGAGGACGCACCTGGACCCCACAGTTCCCCTCCTGCAAGTCACTTTCTTTTTCTCCCACCCTTTCCTTCCCATTTTCATTTTCAGTCTGATTCATTCCAGCAAGCAAGTTGGTGCTCGCTCCGACACCCTTGCCACTCATTTCTTCCCAACCGCGTGTTTCCGGTTTTGAGTGGACGGTCGTCCACAAGAACCTAAAGGGCACAGGGTTCCTATAGAGACGGGGGGGGGGGGGGGGGGGATGGACGGGGTGTCTTGATCCCGGAGTGTCGGCGACCGGAGAAGCGGGTCACTGTTCGCCTCCAGTGTCGCCGTGCTCCCCATCCCCCTGCCTCCTCCTTCCCCCGAAGAAAAGCGACGGAGAGTTGAAATGGTCTGGGATGGATGGGAGAGGGGGGTGGTGGGTGGGAAGAGAGGGAGGATCGAGCGGGAGACGCCTCCACCTCCCTATGTACGCACACTCAGGCCTGGTGCGGGCAGCGTCAGCACCAGCTGGCGCCTCGGGTGCCCGAGGTCCGAGAGCACTTTGAGCAGCGGGCAGGCCAGCACCACCTTGCTTCCGTCGCCGCGTAGACGGTCCAGAACCAGCTCGCGCAATTGGAGGGTGACTGCATTGCCGTCCCCACCCCAAAAGACATGATATGGGGAGCGCGGGTCCGGGGCAACCTTTTGCCACGCGATTGGTAGGGGCCGTGCGGTATCGAATCTGTTACAGCGGCTGTCTCTCACGGTGCCCCGCCTATGGTCCGATCCCTGCATAGGCGGCGCAGAGGACCGTCTCGTCTCCTTCTGCACATCTGACCCACGGCCAGTGCGGAGGCCTCACAATTCAGCTCATCGGTACCCCTCGTATCAATAGTATTATTGTCTGGTGGCACAAACACGACACCACCACCACCACCACCCGAAAACACGAGGAGAAGAAGGGAGAAGGAGGGGATGGGTGTTGGTGTGGGGATGGGTGTGGGTGTGGGTGGGGATGGGGATGGGGTGGGATGGGTGTGGGTGGGGAGACGTTGGTATCATCAACAACATCAACAACATCATCACCGGGGGGGGGGGGGGGGGGAGCGCCCGACTTTGGAGGGACTGGATCCAGGGCTCGACACATCCCCGGCTTCATCATCATCATCCAGTCATCATCGCCTACTTTTGGAGGGACTGGATCCAGGGCTCGACCCACATCCCCAGCACGGCGGCGGCGGTGATGCCCGTTGCGGATGCCGAGCTGCCGATGCCCAGCGAGAACTCGCGCAGTTCCGGGGCAACCTGCACAGAGGACGCAGAAATACGGGGCAGAATGGAGGAGGAGATGAATGGCGTGCGAGAACTCGCGCAGTTCCGGGGCAACCTGGGGGCCGCGACAGAGGACGGAAAAGACGGGGGAAGAAGGAGGGAGGAGATGAATGGCGGTGCATCACCATCACCATCACCAGCATCAATACCAGCATCATTATCATCCAATCATCACCCAATCATACACAGACAGCCATCCTGACACAGACCTGGAGGCTCATCTGGTAGAAGACATTGACGTCAGTGACCCCGCCCAGCAGGCCCTCCCAGAGGATCAGACACAGACAGCACAGACAGACAGACAGCACAGACAGCACAGACACAGACAGACAGCACAGACAGACACAGACAGACAGACAGATAGCTCATCCATCATCCACCACAGCCAGCCCGACAGCACCGACATAAGCACAGACCTGGAGGCTCATCTGGTAGAAGACATTGACGTAGGTGACCCCACCCAGCAGGCCCTCCCAGAGGATGAGCAGGAAGATCACCCAGAACCAGGGCACAAAGCCGTAGATGGCCTGGAACAGGAAGAAGACCAGGTTGGCGGCCTGCATATGCAATCCAAGTGGGTCGGAAAGGAAGAAGATCAGGTTGACGGCCTGCATATGCAATCCGAGTGTGTGTGAACGGTGTGTATGAACGGCGGGGTCAGTGCCTCGGACAGGAAGAACACCAGGTTGGCGGCCTGCATTACAATGTGTGGAAAGGGTCAGATTGTGGGAACAAGCGTGTCATATTTTGGATGCCTCGGACACCAGGCGTGTGAAAGGGGTCGTATTTATTTTGGGTACCGTAAAACACGAAATTTCGTAGCCGGGGGTACTAAATTTGAAAAATGGCCCGAAAAATAGGGGGGGGTGGGGGGGAGGGGGGGAGGGGGTACTATATCTCGTGGGCTCGGGGGTACGAAATTTCGGGGGTTTTCCGATAGAGTTTGGTCCGAGGAGCCACGAAAAATAGGGGGGGGTACTAAATTTCGTGGGGTACGAAATATCGTGTTTTACGGGAGTTTGACGCACAGGACAAAGCAGCCAGACCTGCAGCACGGAGGGGACCCAGACGTGCTTGATGGCGAACAGGCAGATGGCAGCGGGCAGTGGGGCATGGACGCGGCCAGACCTGGAGCACGGATGGGACCCAGACGTGCTTGATGGTGAACAGGCTGGTCGAACTGCGGCTGAAGAAGACGCCCACCTGATAGATGGTCGCGTAGTAGCGATAGTAGTCGTCCCGTGGGATGGGCCCGTCGAACTTGATGGTGGGGCTGATGCCCTGGTTGATCAGATACTCCGAGAAGTACACCAGCAGCAGCGGAATCAGGAACCTGGGGTGTGGATATGTGTCAAACAGAAAGGTGATGATGATGATGATGATGATGATGATGATGATGATGATGATGATGATGATGATGATGATGATGATGATGATGATGATGATGATGATGATTGGATGATGATTGGATGATGATTGGATGATGATTGGATGATGATTGGATGATGATGATGATGATGATGATGATGATGATGATTGGATGATGATTGGATGATGATTGGATGATGATTGGATGATGATTGGATGATGATTGGATGATGATGATGATGATGATGATGATGATGATGATGATGATTGGATGATGATGATGATGATTGGATGATGATGATGATGATTGGATGATGATGATTGGATGATGATGATGATGATGATGATGATGATGATGATGATGATGATGATGATTGGATGATGATGATTGGATGATGATGATGATGATGATGATGATGATGATGATGATGATGATGATGATTGGATGATGATTGAATGATGATTGGATGATGATGATTGGATGATGATGATGATGATGATGATGATGATGATGATGATGATGATGATGATGATGATGATGATGATTGGATGATGACGATGATGATGATGATGACGATTGGATGACGATGATGACGATTGGATGATGATGATTGGATGATGATGATGATGATGATTGGATGATGATGATTGGATGATGATGATGATGATTGGATGATGATGATGATGATTGGATGATTGGATGATGATGATGATGATGATGATGATGATGATGATGATGATTGGATGATGATGATGATGATTGGATGATGATGATGATGATTGGATGATGATGATTGGATGATGATGATGATGATGATGATGATGATGATGATGATGATGATGATGATTGGATGATGATGATTGATGATGATGATGATGATGATGATGATGATGATGATGATGATGATGATGATTGGATGATGATGATTGGATGATGATGATGATGATGATGATGATGATGATGATGATGATGATGATGATGATGATGATGATGATGATGACGATTGGATGACGATGATGACGATTGGATGATGATGATGATGATTGGATGATGATGATGATGATGATTGGATGATGATGATTGGATGATGATGATGATGATTGGATGATGATGATGATGATTGGATGATTGGATGATGATGATGATGATGATGATTGGATGATTGGATGATGACGGTGGCCCTGGTTGATCAGATAATCCGAGAAGTACGCCAGCAGCAGCGGAATCAGGACCTGGAGGGCCCGGTGGAGGGGCGTTTGTGTCATTCAAGGAACCAGTGAGGTTGAAGAGACGGCACGAATGAGAGGCATGCGTGAGTTTGTGTGATGTCGGGGGTGCTGATGGCTGGGCCGGGGGGATGATGGTGGTGCCGGGGTGTGTTGATGGTGCCGGGGTGTGTTGATGGTGCCGGGGTGTGTTGATGGTGCCGGGGTGTGTTGATGGTGCCGGGGTGATGGTGCCGGGGTGATGGTGCCGGGGTGATGGTGCCGGGGTGATGGTGCCGGGGTGATGGTGCCGGGGTGATGGTGCCGGGGTGATGGTGCCGGGTGATGGTGCCGGGGTGATGGTGCCGGGGTGATGGTGCCGGGGTGATGGTGCCGGGGTGATGGTGCCGGGGGTGTTGATGTTGATGGCGCCAGGGTTAAGATGATGGGGCCGGGGGGTAATGATGACGGTGCCCGGGTTGATGCTGATGGTGCCGGGGGTAACGATGACGGTGCCGAGGGGGTAATGGTGCCCGGGTTGATGATGGGGTGACGGTGCCGGGGGGGTAATGATGACGGTGCCCGGGTTGATGCTGATGGTTCCAGACTTTGCCAAGTGCTTCATCTGGCGCAGCCGCTGGACGAAGGATAGTTTTGCAGGGACCGCTCCGGCAGCCGGCTCGGGGGCGTCCGATAAGGCGGCTGGTGCCCCGGGAGCTTCAGACAGTGTCGGCACTCCCGTACCTTCTTCAGCCTTGGCCTCTGGGTGACGGTATAGGGTGCATCAACTCCTCGAGGTCGACATCAGACCTGACAAGAGGGCGTCGTACTCCACCGTCGGTGGTTTGGCTAATTGCAGATTCTACATCAACAATTTTGTTCAAAAACGATCACGAACCTGAATGTGTTTGGAGAGTGGCCGGCTTTTGCAGAACGAAGAAGTAACAGATCACAATGATCAAGGGGACCCAACCGATGGCCATCAGAGTGACTTGTTGCGATAGCCGGAACCAGGACTTGAACGCAAGATACGAGAGGGAACCAACGACACCAGCTCCACCTGTGGGCTTCCAGTGAGCGCCGCGCCGACCGGGAATGAAGAACAGACCGGTCCCGGAACTCCATGCAGTGACGGTGCTCTTGTGGAAGTAGGAAGAGAGGGCCAGAAACGTGACCTCACCGAATCCGGAGCTGACGGAGGCAAGGACCACGCCAAGGAGGCGCAGCCAAACGGCATCGCACCAGGCGACCAGCTGAAAACAGGACAGTTGCGTGATGGCAACAAAAAGGATGCGTGCCCAATAGGGGAAGAGGTGCATCCAAAAGGCGGCCGTAGACTGTATAATAAGGCATGGGAGAATGTCGCAGAGCAACACTACTGCTGTTGGGGCCTTGCCGTCCAACAGATCATCGGCGGCGGAGAGCATGACCACGTAACCGAAGTTATTAATCAGGCCAGAGAAGAAGAATGTGAGGAGATTCCGAAAGCTCTCGGCGGCTGGGGCGCAGCGGCAGGATCCCATTTCTGCGGAACTCCCCTGCACGAAGGTTTATTGCCCAGGCGTGGGTGCGGCAGAAAGAAAGACAGGAAAGAGCAATCATCGAAAAATTTTATGCGTCCAGATCTTCGCCCTCCTCTTCTGCCTCTTCGTCCGCCTCTTCGTCTTCTTCCTCCTCCTTCTGCTTCTTCTGCTTCTTCTTCTTCTTCTTCTTCTTCTTCATTCTTCTTCTTCTTCTTCTTCTTCTCCGCCTGCGCCTCCGGCATCACGACTCCGTATCTGCTCTTCAGAAAGGTGCACCCTTCCTCGATAGTCAGCATGATGTTTGTGCGTCTTTTGGGCAGAGCAGCGGACGAACGGGTCGTTGCTTTGGGCGCTGGTTGGTCTTTCGAGGCCCGCGGTGGCTGTTCCGGAAACTCAGACTCGGAGGAAGAAAACGCTGATTCCAGAAATCGAGGCCGCCGCTGGAGCAACTCATTCTTCCGGATGTCATTATCCGACGTCGAAGTAGGCGATCTGTCGTGGTGGACGTCGAAGTAGGCGATCTGTCATGTCCTTCCAGCCCATGGCCACCACAACGAGGCCTCCACTATATAACAATGGACTGAACCCCTCTCCCTTGCGGGTGGACGACGGCAGCGTCAGGCTCGCCGGGTGGGCTCGTCCTCAAAACCTGCGAGGAGGTGGGGTCTCAGGTCACCGCTCTTCCCGTCTCCTTCTCTTCCTGCTTTGCTCTCGCCAGGATGGCGGCACCGCCCAAACGGAACTACATCGGGGCCTGACGCTGGGCCTCGAGCGCTGGAGTGGCTGGGGATGAGGTGATATTTTGTGAAATCGGGTTGGGAAATGGGGGAAATGGGAGTAAAACCTTTTGTGAACTCTTCTCGATTGCGATTATCTAGTTAGCCTCCTACGAGGCTGCATTAACACGAGACTGACTGACTGACTGAACCTCCCCCAAAAAAAGCACCGCGATCGTTCTGCCTGTTCAAGGCCATCCAGTCCTCGGCTCTATTCGCTCTCTCTTCCATTCGACCTGAGCCCTGAAGAGCCTCCTTCCCGAGACTTCTTCTGATTATATATTATTTGTCGATGGAAGACCATGAACAAGATCTTCGTGACACCGTATTGGCATTGCGACGCAAAAACGCCGATCTCATTTCTTCGGTGGCGCTTCTCCAAGCGGATTTGAAAAAATGGACCTCTCGGGCGGTTACAGCCGAACGCGAACGAGATACTCTGCATTTGCGCTGCGACGCCCTCTCGCGAAAGTGCGATGAACTCATCCTCGAGATGGCCAGCCGCACGGCCAAGGTGGGCGAGCTGTTTTTGGAAAGGGTTTGACTGCTCGGAAGCCGTTTTTGATCTCATTTTTTTCGAACCGGTTTTTCAATAGCCCTCACACAAACCTCAGATCATTTCAGAGGTGCCCGCGGTCACCCAGGACGCACTCCCCCAGGAGCACGATGTCTGCTCGCCCCCGGCAGCACACACTCCAGCAGCAGAGCCGCCACTTGGGGCTGAAATCCCCGTGCCCGTCTGCTCGACCCTGGCACCATCGACCCCCTCACCCACCGAGGTGGATCATC
>JAPMOS010000129.1:60000-67500 GCA_027972325.1 Paratrimastix pyriformis
GTCTGTATGTCTGTGTGTCATGGTGTCTGTGTACATCACCATACAATCCTCCTCCTCATCCTCATCTTCTTCATTCATCATCATCCAATCATCCAATCATCATCATCATCATCCAATCATCATCATCATCCAGTCATCATCAGCATCCAGCCATCATCATCCAATCATCATCATCATCCAATCATCATCATCCAATCATCATCATCCAATCATCATCAGCATCCAATCATCATCATCATCCAATCATCATCATCATCACCACCATCATCCAATCATCATCATCATCCAATCATCATCATCATCCGATCATCATCATCATCATCCAATCATCATCATCCAATCATCATCATCCAATCATCATCATCCAATCATCATCATTCCCCACCCCAGGACGGCCACCTGCGGCTGCCGGGGGATGAGGACGAGGAGGACGTGCCCCTCTCGGACAAATACTTCGACGAGATCTACGGCGGGGCCGCCGCCAAGGTTCGTGTGCGGTGGTGGACGATCTCCTGCGGCTTTAAGACCCTGCTTTGAACGCCCACCATCACGCCCTCCCCCACGTCCGTGGATGATGTTGATGATGACTGATGACCTGAACGATGATGTTGATGATGACTGTTGATGATGACTGTTGATGATGACTGTTGGTGATGACTGTTGATGATGACTGTTGGTGATGACTGTTGGTGATGACTGTTGGTGATGACTGTTGGTGATGACTGTTGGTGATGACTGTTGGTGATGACTGTTGGTGATGACTGTTGGTGATGACTGTTGATGATGACTGTTGATGATGACTGTTGGTGATGACTGTTGGTGATGGCCTGGACGATGATGTTGGTGATGACTGTTGGTGATGACTGTTGGTGATGACTGTTGGTGATGACTGGCCATGATGATGTTGATGTTGACCACGCCCCACCAGCCCATCCACCCACACTTCTGCTCCGCCCCCATCCTCACCACCCCCGCACCCAGCCTTCCCATTGGAGTGCCCGTCAGTCCGGAATAATTGACACCCACCATCACCACCCACTCACCATCCCCCCATAGCCTGACCTGACGGCCTCGGCTCTCTCGCTGGAGAGCTTCTTGGTCTCGCCTGATGTGACCCTGCACCGCGGTGAGCACCCGACCACACCACCACCACCACCACCACCACAGACACCATTGGTTGCCCACGAGCCCACAGCGAGCCTGGCCGAGCCACCCGGAGCAGAACCATCATCATCAACAGCAGCAGCAGCAGCAGCAACAACAACAACATCATCATCATCAACATCATCATCATCAACAACAACAACAACAACAACATCATCATCATCATCAGATGACACTCCCACAAAGGCGACGACCGTGCTGGAAGCCTCACCAACGACCTCCGCTTCGGCCCCCGCCGTGGACACTGTTGCTGCTGCTCCTTCTGCTGTCCCCGCCGAGGGCACGCCAGCGTGCACATCACCATCATCACCACTACCCGAGGCCACGCCCGCGCTCGCACAACAACCACAACAACAACAAGAGCACGCGGACACCGCAGTCGTTGTTGATTCTGCTGCTGGCCCGGCTGTCGCTGATGAGCATACTGCGTTCGAGGCCGCCCATGTCACGGCGCCATCGCCAGCCATCCCACCTGAAGCCGCCGTCGCCGCCGCCACCTCGGACAGCATTGGCCAAGCTCAGCAGCCGGCACCAGCACCCGCAGCTGAGCCGCAACCGACCGCGGAACAGCCCGCCACCACCCCCGAGACGGCCGTGCATGAACAACCACCAAGCCAGGCCGCCGCCACCCCCGCCACCCCCGTCTCGGCACCCCCAGCTGAGGCCGTGACCGAGGCGGAGCCAAGCAGCCAGGCCGTCGCCACCCCCGCCACCCCCGTCTCGGCACCCCCAGCTGAGGCTTTGACCGAAGAGGCGGAGCCAAGCAGCCAGGCCGTCGCCACCCCGCCACTCCCCCCGTCTCGGTTCCTGCAGCTGAGGCCGTGACCGAGGCGGAGCCAAGCAGCCAGCTCGCAGCCCCAGAACCTGCAGCACAGCCAGGCGACCAGCAGGACACACAAAGCCAGGCCGTCTCGGAGCCTGCAGCACAGCCCGGCGACCAGCAGGCGGCACAAAGTCAGCTCGCAGCTCCCGTTCCCCAGCCGACAGCCGCGGCTGTGACCGAGCCGGTCGAGCAGACATCAACTCAGGCCGTCTCGAAACCGACACAGCCCCCCGTTCCCGTTTCTGAGGCTGTGACCGAGCCGGCCGAGCAGACCCCAAGCCAGGCCGCGGCCCCGCCCGCCTCCGAACCGGCGCCGCCAAGCCAGGTCGTCCCTGCGGCCGCGCCAACCGCCGTTGTTGAAGCGGCCCCCACTGCTGAGTCTCAAGCCGCCGAACCGTCAGTCACTGCTCTTGAAACGCCATCGATCAATGCTGTTGAGGCGGCGCCAGCTGCTGTTGCTGTTGCTGTTGCTGCTGCTGCTGCCGCCGCCGCCGCCGCCGCTGATGCGGGCGCTGCTGCTGTTGCTGCTGTCGAGACGGCTCCAATCTCTACTGCTGCTGAGGCGGCACCCGCTGCTCCGGCTGAGGCGGCACAAGCGGCGGTTGCTGCTGTCGAAACAACGGCTCCAGTCGCTGCTGCTGCTGCTGCTGAGCCGGCCGCTGCTGCCGAAACAACGGCACTCGCTGCTGCTGAGATGCCAACTGCTGTTGCTGAGCCGGCCCCCGCTGCTGCCGGTGAGGCGCAACAACAACAGGAGCAGCAGCAGAACCAGGAGCACGTCGCTGCTGAGCCTGCCCCCGCTGCTGCGCAACAACAGCAGAACCAGGAGCACGACGAGCAGGACGGGGCTCATGCCGATCTCGGCATGCGAGAGGCCGTCACACTCGCAGCAACAGCACCACAAGAGCAACAACAACAACCACAGGCTGAGAGTCTGATGTCACCACCACCATCAGCATCAGCATCAGCATCAGCATCAGCATCAGCATCAGCATCAGCATCAGCATCAGCATCAGCATCAGCATCAGCATCAGCATCAGCATCAGCATCAGCCCTGCAGGCCGCCGAACCACCAGCCGAGCCAAGCAGTGTGTCGGCGGGTGTGGAGGATGGCAAGGAGGCGACGACGGGTGGTGGTGGGACGGAACCTGGCGAGGTTGAGTCGGCCGGCGCAACACCGCCCCCGCCCTCGCAGCCCCCGTCGGCAGGCGGGGCCCCGGATGAGACGAGTGAAGCGGGTCTGTTGCCTAAATTGAGGATGATGATGATGATGGTGGTGGTGGTGGTGGTGGTGGTGGTGGTGGTGGTGATGATGATGATGATGATGATGATGATTGATGATTGATGATTGATGATGATGATGATGACGACGACGACGACGACGATTGACTGATGATGATTGGATGATGATTGGATGATGATTGGATGATGATTGGATGATGATTGGATGATGATTGGATGATGATTGGATGATGATTGGATGATGATTGGATGATGATTGGATGATGATTGGATGATGATTGGATGATGATTGGATGATGATTGGATGATGATTGGATGATGATTGGATGATGATTGGATGATGATTGGATGATGACTGGATGATGATATGATGATGACTGGATGATGACGCATTCTATACTTCCTCCCATCCATCCGTCTTCTTCATAATCTTTGGGTGCGTTTCTGCATACCCGACCCGCCCACACAGCCGTGGATCGCTGCACGGCCTCTGCCATTCCCGTTCTGCCCCCGCTCGGTTCGGAATCCCCCGCGCCTTCCCCGGCCGCCACCGCCAGTGGGCCCCAGGCCCCGCAGCCCCCGGAGCTGCTCGTGGAGCCGAACGCACCGTTGGGCGATGGGGTGGATGTCTGTGGGGTGATGGGAAGATGTGCGGAATGTGACGGCACGCTTTCTTCTCGGCTTCTCATCCAATAATCATCCAACGTCATGATCACCGAACAAATCATCATCATCATCATTCAGCATCAGACCCAATCATCAGCATCAACATCCGCTCATCAGCATCATCATCCGCTCATCAGCATCATCATCCGCTCATCACCTCCCACCCATTCACCACCCATTCATCACCATCATCATCATCATCATCATCATCATCATCATCATCAGCAGCAGCAGCATCACCATCATCTCGTCATCCTCCTCCTCATCCTCCTCCTCATCATCATCCAGTCATCATCATCATCCAGTCATCATCATCATCCAGTCATCATCATCATCATCATCACCATCATCCAATCATCATCATCACCACAGCCGAGTGTCTTCCTGGTGCCGGACGAGCCGACCAACGTGGTGCTGGTCGATGACTCCAGTGACATCCGCTTTGCCACCGTCCACAAGCTCGTCGAGCGCCTCACCCACGCCGGCCTGGCCGGTCCGTCATCTGTGTGTCTTTGTGTCATCGCCGTCATCGGTGTCATCCGTGTTGTGTGTGTCATGCGTGTGGCATATGTGCGTCAAATGTGTGTGTCGGCTGTGTCTGTGTCTGTCATCTGTCTTGTGTCTGTTTTGTGTGTCATCTGTCTGGTGTGTCATCTGTCTGGTGTGTCCATCTGTCTGGTGTGTCATCTGTCTTGTGTGTCATCTGTCTTGTGTGTCATCTGTCTTGTGTGTCATCTGTCTGGTGTGTCATCTGTCTGGTGTGTCATCTGTCTTGTGTGTCATCTGTCTGGTGTGTCATCTGTCTTGTGTGCCATCGGTGTCTTGTGTGTCATCTGTCTTGTGTGTCATCTGTCTTGTGTGTCATCTGTCTTGTGTGCCATCTGTCTTGTGTGTCATCTGTCTTGTGTGTCATCTGTCTGGTGTGTCATCTGTCTGGTGTGTCATCTGTCTTGTGTGTCATCTGTCTTGTCTGTCATCTGTCTGGTGTGTCATCTGTCTTGTGTGTCATCTGTCTTGTGTGTCATCTGTCTTGTGTGCCATCGGTGTCTTGTGTGTCATCTGTCTTGTGTGTCATCTGTCTGGTGTGTCATCTGTCTTGTGTGCCATCGGTGTCTTGTGTGTCATCTGTCTTGTGTGTCATCTGTCTTGTCTGTCATCTGTCTTGTCTGTCATCTGTCTGGTGTGTCATCTGTCTTGTGTGTCATCTGTCTGGTGTGTCATCTGTCTTGTCTGTCATCTGTCTTGTGTGTCATCTGTCTTGTGTGTCATCTGTCTGGTGTGTCATCTGTCTTGTGTGTCATCTGTCTTGTGTGTCATCTGTCTTGTGTGTCATCTGTCTTGTGTGTCATCTGTCTTGTGTGTCATCTGTCTGGTGTGTCATCTGTCTGGTGTGTCATCTGTCTTGTGTGCCATCGGTGTCTTGTGTGTCATCTGTCTTGTGTGTCATCTGTCTTGTGTGTCATCTGTCTGGTGTGTCATCTGTCTTGTGTGCCATCGGTGTCTTGTGTGTCATCTGTCTGGTGTGTCATCTGTCTTGTCTGTCATCTGTCTTGTGTGTCATCTGTCTTGTGTCTCATCTGTCTGGTGTGTCATCTGTCTGGTGTGTCATCTGTCTGGTGTGAATCATGTGTGTGTCATGTCTGTGTCATGTGTGTGCTATGTCTGTGCCCTATGTGTGTCATGTTTATCTGTCCGTGTCCAGTCATGTGTCATGCCTCATATGCGTCATGTGTCATGTGTCATGTGTCATGACCCATTTTACAACTTTACCACCACACACCTTGGACAGACCCCTCGTACCTGCTGACCTTCCTGCTGACCTACCGCTCGTTCACCACGCCCCACGCCCTCATCCGACAGATGTTGATGTTGTTGATGATGATGATCATGTTGGTGATGAGTACTCAAATTTCAATACTTTATCACCCGAAATTTTCCAATATTCCCACCACACACACACACGCACACACGCACACCATCCTTCGACAGATCCCTCGTACCTGCTGACATTCCTGCTGACTTACCGCTCGTTCACCACGCCCCACGCCCTCATCCGGCTGCTGTACGCCCGGTTCCACATGCCGATACCCGATGGCGCGAACCGCGAGGAATTCACCGCCAAGACCCTGACCCCAATCCGCATTCGGTCCGTTTGTCATCGCATATATTTCGCATATACAATCATCCAATTATTATCATTTATTATTATTATTATATTATTATTATTCTCGTCAGCATCAGCATCATCTAATCAGCATCATCTAATCAGCATCACCTACGTAATCAGCATCGCATCATCATCATCATCATCATCATCATCATCATCATCATCATCATCATCATCATCATCATCATCATCATCATCATCATCATCATCTCATCATCATCATCATCTCATCATCATCATCATCATCTCATCATCATCATCATCTAATCATCATCATCTAATCATCATCATCTAATCATCATCATCTAATCATCATCATCACCATCACCATCAGCATCACCATCAGCATCCGCACATCCAATCAGCAGCATCATCATCATCACCATCACCATCACCATCATCACCATCATCCTCTGTATCGACAAAATATGTGTTGTGGTGTTATACGCACATGACATGGCATACACACATGACACAGACATCCGCGCACACACGACATGGCATGCGCACCTGACACAGACACACACATGACACATACGCACATGACATATACGCACCTGACACACATGACACATACACACACATGACACAGACACACACATGACACATACGCACATGACATATACGCACCTGACACATACGCACCTGACACATACGCACCTGACACATACGCACCTGACACATACGCACACATGACACAGACACACACATGACACATACGCACACATGACACACATGACACATACGCACACATGACACATACGCACACATGACACATACGCACGCACATGACACATACGCACACACAGAATCTGCAACATGATGTGCTGCGCAACATGATGTGCCGCGCCACTGAGTCACCCAACACATCATTCTCTCTGTATTGACACACATCACTCCCTCTGTCTGACACACATCACACACGCGCACACACACAGAATCTGCAATGTGCTGCGCCACTGGGTCACCCAGCACTTCTACGACTTCGACCCGGTGCTGATCGCCCACTTTGACGAGTTCCTGCGGGCCATCCGGGATGCCGGTATGGCAAAGGCCGCGGATAACCTTAAATCGGTGCTGGAACGCAACGTCTGTTGATGATGAGGATGAGGATGAGGATGAGGATGATGATGAGGATGATGATGATGATGATGATGATTGGATGATGATGATGATGATGATTGGATGATGATGATTGGATGATGATTGGATGCTGATTGGATGATGATTGGATGATTCTTGGATGATTCTTGGATGATGATGATGATGATGATGATGATGATGATTGGATGGTGTAGACGCTGGCTGTTTTGTACTGTCTGTGTGTTTCCATCCGGGGGGATGGGGATGTCGGCATGTCCCAAAACTCGCCAGACACCCATCTAATCGGTCCTTGAAAAAGCGCCGCCTGTCTTGTCTGACCCACCCCGTCCTTACT
>JAPMOS010000129.1:70000-113258 GCA_027972325.1 Paratrimastix pyriformis
TCTGAATAACTTTGGCCCTCTCCTTCTTCGAAAGAGATTGATCATCACGATGCCCACACCCCTTGCTCCCTCCCCCGTTTTTTTTTTGAATGTCACCAGGAGCTGCGATTACTGAACAACTTCATCGCTCTGACCTTCTTCGATTGATCATCACGATGCCCACACCCCTTGCTCCCTCCCCCGTTTTTTTTTGAATGTCACCAGGAGCTGCGATTACTGAACAACTTCATCATCCTCACCTCACCATACGCACGCACTCTCTCCCCCCGTTTTTTTGAATGTCAACACAGGAGCTCCGATTACTGAACAACTTCAACGGGATCATCGAGATTCTGTCCGGTATGAACTCAGCTGCCGTCTACCGACTCCGGAAAACCTGGGAGGTCTGTCGTGTTGTGCTGTGCTGTGCTGTGCTGTGCTGTGCTTGCTGTGCTGTGCTGTCTGTCTACCCGACTCCGGAAAACCTGGGAGGTCTGTCTCTGTCTGTGTCTGATTGTCTGGCTGTGTCTGGGCTGGCTGTGCTGTCTGTCTACCGACTCCGGAAAACCTGGGAGGTCTGTCGTGCTGTGCTGTGCTGTGCTGTGCTGTGCTGTGCTGTGCTGTGCTGTGCTGTGCTGTGCTGTGCTGTGCTGTGCTTGTGCTTGTGCTGTGCTGTACTGTGCTGTACTGTGCTGGCTGTACTGTGCTGTCTGTCTACCGACTCCGGAAAACCTGGGAGGTCTGTCTGTGTCTGATTGTGTCTGACTGTGTCTGGACTGGCTGTGGCTGTGCTGTCTGTCTACCCGACCCCGGTAAACCTGTCAGTCCGCACAATCATCATCGCATCATGAATTTTCGTTTCTCCATCCCATCCCATCCCCATCTCCATCCCCATCTCCATCCCATCCATCCCCATCCCCATCTCCATCCCCATCCCATCCCCCTTCAGGGCGTCCCGCGCAAGCGGATGGAGGCATACAATGCGTTGGATGCGCTGATGAACCGGAAGAAGAACTACAAAGCCATCCGGGACGTCCTCAGGACGGAGAATTCACCCTGCATCCCGTACCTCGGTCCGCTGGGCTTTTGGTGATGTGTTTTTGTGTGGCTGGTGTGGCTGGCGGGCTGGCGGGCTGGCGGGCTGGTCTGATGATTGCATGATGATGATGATGGTGATGATGGTGATGACTGGATGATGATGATGATGGTCATAATGATCAGGATGATGACGATGACGACGACGATGATGACGATGACGATGACGATGATGATGATGACTGGATGATGATGATGATGATGATGATGATGATGATGATGATGATGATGATGATGATGATGATGACTGGATGATGATGACTGGATGATGATGATGATGACTGGATGATGATGATGATGATGATGATGATGATGATGATGATGATGATGATGATGATGGATCTTGGAATTCACTATTGTTTCCCAATCCCCAACCCCCCTCTTCCTCACCCTCCCTCCCCCACCCCAGGGATGTACCTGACGGATCTGACCTTCCTAGAGGAAGGTATGCCCGACACGGTGGACGGGATGGTCAACTTCGTCAAGAGGCGCCGTGTCTCGGCCGTCATTCGCGAGATCCAGCAATTCCAACAGGGGCCATACATGCTCGAGGTCCGTGATTAAAATCAGGCCAGCATCATCATCATCATCATCATCATCCAATCATCATCATCATCATCATCATCATCATCATCATCCAATCATCATCGCCATCCAATCATCATCGCCATCCAATCATCATCGCCATCCAATCATCATCGCCATCCGTTCATCATCCAATCATCATCCAGTCATCATCATCCAGTCATCATCATCCAGTCATCATCATCCAGTCATCATCATCCAGTCATCATCATCCAGTCATCATCATCCAGTCATCATCATCATCATCATCGTCATCATCATCATCATCACCATCACCATCATCATCACCATCATCATCATCACCATCATCATCATCACCATCATCCAGTCATCATCATCCAATCGCCATCATTCGATCATCATGCAATCGTCGTCATCCAATCATCAGCATCAGCATCAGAGCATCATCATTATCATCATCATCATCCAATCATCCGCCCCACCCCGCTCGCTCAGGTTGTGCCCGAGATCCGCGAGTTCCTGACTGTGCTCGACCTGATCAACGACGAGGCCGAATTGCATCGCATCTCCCAGCAGCTCGAGCCACGCGAGCCCAAGAAGCAGTGAGCGCATCAACATCAACATCAACATCAACATCAACATCAACATCAACATCACCACCAGCATCGCCATCATCTCACGGCAGCCCGAGTCTACGGGAGCCCAAGAAGCAGTGAGCACCACCATCAACATCAACATCAACATCAACATCAACATCAACATCAACATCAACATCAACATCAACATCAACATCAACATCAACATCAACATCAACATTTCGAACCACCGACAGCTCGAGCCCACGCGAGCCCAAGAAACAGAGCCATCACCATCACTGCAACCATCACCATCAGCATCAGCAGCTCGAGGCCACGGGAGCCCAAGAAGCCGTGAGCCCATCCCCCCGCCAGCCAATCACCATCATCGCCACCAGCACCGTCCCTGCCACATCTCGAACCCCCACAAGCCCCAAGAAGGGGGCGAGCCCACACCGTGCCAATGGGCCACCAACCATCATCAGGACCAACCATCCTTCAACCCCCCGCTGCGTGGGTGGCCATCTGGGCACCGCTTCACCCCGAACCCATTCAACGGCGCTGGGAGCGCCGTGATCGCGATCATCATCATCATCGGCCAATCATCACCAGCATCAGCCAATCATCATCATCACCATCATCATCATCACCATCATCATCATCATCATCATCATCATCATCATCATCATCATCATCATCATCATCATCCACTCATCATCATCCACTCATCATCATCATCATCATCCAATCATCATCATCATCATCCACTCATCATCATCATCCACTCATCATCATCCTCATCATCCTCATCATCCTCATCGTTGCTGCCACGGCGGCGCTTCCGGACAGAAAAACCCAGCGGCAGCATGAAAACTCCTCCTCGCCCCCTCTCCCCCAACTTGTGATGGTTCCTGACGGCACACGCGTGGCGCCAGGCCCACCTCCTCGTGGCATACCCGTTTTTTGAGCCCAGCGACCCCCCCACCCAGGATGAACTTTTTGAGGCGCCGGTCCTCACTCTCCCTTTTGGGGGGAAAGCCACTGGCAGTGGCTCGCTGCCGCCACCCCTCCCTCCTCCCCCTCCTTCCCTCCCCCTCCCCCCGCTCATGTTCGATGTATCATCCCAAAGACGGAAACGGCAAATGTACAGACAGCTTGGATCGCGACACCACCCGCTCCTGGGGGGAGGGATGGTGGGGAGGGATGGGGGGGGCCAATTGGTGGACGGTCGGAGGGACCCTCTGGATTCCCGAAGCTGATCCGAAGAGACCTGCCGGGAGGGCTCCTGTGCCGTTCACGCTCCATCAGACCATTCAGGCAAACTGGCACCATGAACATGCTGTTGTCGAGGACAGTCTATCTCACTAGGAGCATCGGCCCTTCAATAGAACAAGATTATGGCGTCAGGAGCCGCCTCAGACTCAACCTTCGTTTCCGACGCGCCGAGGGAGCCGTACGGTGTTGCGGGGTGACTCAGGCAGCGGGTTTCCGATGACCCCTGGGCCTGGGCAGGCTTCGGAAGACGGGGGACGAGAAAAAATGGCCCCGTTCTGTTGGTTCCGAAAATGACTGACTGCGCGAACGGCTTTGTATGATACACCCCCTCCGGCAATACCCCCTTCCCTGTCAGTTTTTAACGTGCTGCCATGACCACAACGTCGCCCCCACCCCACTGGAGGTGGGGTGAGGATGAGGGGAAGAGGGATGAGATGAGGAGGGATGATGAGGGAGGAGGAGAGCCCCGCACGACCGATTTTTCCGAATTGTGAATGCAGGAGATGGAGAGGAAAGCATGGGAGAGAGCGATGGAAGAACGTATGGTGTCAAGCGCACCTTGTGGGAGGCTCGCTGAAAAATCGCAAGGAAAAAAAAAAAATCGGGCCACAAGGATGGTCCGGATAAACACATCTACATTGGTTGGTGCTCGGGCCCTCCACCAGAGGGTGGGGGCGGTGGTCCGCTGCTTGGTGGTTGGTGTTCGGGCGGGGTCGTGGGATCGCCGCCATGTGAGGAGATCAAGGCCTGCGTTCTTTGTAAAAGAGAGGAAAGCTTGGCTTGTTGGAGCCGCACTTCGAGGAGCCGAACTTTCATTCGGTCCATCTTCGCCTGGAGTTCAAGCTGCGATGCGGTGGTCAAAAGGGTCTGAACCCGGAGGCGTGTGATTTCGTCGGCCTTGGCAACTTGGGATTCCCGGAGCTGAACCTAAAAATCGAAAGGATGGGCGGAGGTTCAATCGGCGGGGGCGAGACCTGCAGCTGCAGGGACGCTATTTCCTTCTGTTTTGCCAAAATCTGGTTTTGCAGGGAAGTCAACGCCACAGCTTTTTGAAGAAGTGGTAGTTGGAAAAGGTCTCGGGCATATTTCAACCGAACAGTCAAACGAATGAGGCACAACAAATCCATTTTAAACTGCCTGCGAGTGGCGATCGCGACCTGGTCATGGAGACCGCGGTCTTTTTCTTCTCCAAAAAAGGCGCGGCTTTAGCATCCTTCAAAGAGAAGGCAGACATCATAGAAGAGAGGAGAAACTCTCCGATCTCGTTGTGGGGGTGGTGCGTCATTGCGCCTCTCATCATGCATTTCACTCGCGCGCCGGGCTGTTGGTCCTGGGGCGCTTGGGCGTCTTCTTCGATGCGGTGGCAGGGGTCTTCGGGGCACCGGCGGGCGATTTCGGGGTCTTGGGAGTCTTGGGGGACTTGGGTGTCTTGGGCGTCTTGGGTGACTGTGCCGCAGGGGCCGGGGTCTTGGCGGGGCGGGGCGTCTTGGGCCGAGGGGTCTTGCCGGCCTGGGGCGTGGCGGCCGGCGCAGGAACGGGAGCAGGCTGCTCAGCCGCCGGGGTGGCAGAAGGCTTGGGGGTCTTGGGCCGGGGGGTCTTGCCGGCCTGGGGCGTGGCAGACGCGGGGACGGGGGCAGGGGCAGACTGCTCAGCCGCCGGGGTCGTGGGCTTTGGGGTCTTGGGGCCCTTGGGGGTCTTGGGGGTCTTGGGGGTCTTGGCAGGAGTCGGGGCAGGTTTCTCCGCATCCTGAACCGGGGCAGGAGTCTTCGGGCCCTTGGGGGTCTTCCCGCCCTTCTTGGGGGATGGCCCGTTCTTGGGGGTCTTTGGTGCGTCGGGGGTCTTGGGGGCATTGGCAGTCGCGGCGGGGGCAGCGGGGGTCTTTGCCGGCGTTGGGGCTGCTGGGGCGGGGGCGGGTGTCGCCTTGGGCGTCTTCGGGCCCTTCTTTCCGGCGGGCGTCTGAGGGGCCGGGGTGGTAGCGGCCGCGGCTGGGACTGGAGTGGGTGCCTTCGGGGACTTCTTCCCGCCCGCTGCGGGAGTGGCCGGCTTGGGGGTCTTGGCTTGCTTGGCCGGGGTGGCGGCGGGCTTGGCCGGGGTGGCGACGACCGGGGCGGCAGGTGCGGTGGAGGTGGCATCACCGGCGGGGGTAGCGGCATTTTTGGCGGCCGATTTGCGCGCCATCCGGCCTTCCATGCGGCGGCGGTGACGGTCCCTGGTGGTGCCGCCAAGAAAAAGTGGGTCGTTAGTTTGGGAAACAGCGATACAGGATGAGAAACGGACTTCAGTGCGGCAATCTGTTCGGGAGTGCGAGAAACTCGAATCATGCGCTTCTCGGCTTGGTGATGCCGCTGAAGAAGGAAATGTGTTCAGAAAGAGGTGTGCGTGAAAGAGAGCGCAGACATGGCTGGCCAGATGCTCCTTCACGGCGAGAGGGGACAAGAGCAATCTGGAGGGGAAACACCATTGGCAAGTCCAGATGGACTGCGAATCGCCCTTAAACTTAATGGCGGGATGGTTGAGCAGCTCAAACATCTCCTTATCCGCGGCTGACATCCCCTCCTTTTCGTCCTCGCCCTCGCTGTCCTTCTCCTTCTCCTCGTTCTCGGAGCCCTCCTCCTCGTCAGAGGATTCCGCCGCAGGTTCGGCGTCGCCCTCCTCCTCATTATCACTCTCGGCAGCGCCCTCCGCCTCAGACTCATCGGAGGAATCATCCTCCCCTTTCATCACAACATGCTCCTCCGCATCAACATCGTCATCATCGTCGAAATCGTCCTCGTTGTTGCGTTTCAGAAGGTGCTTGCGTGCTTCCATTGCTGCCCTGGTGAGACAAGCACCCGCCGGAGTTGGTGGGCAGCTCCTTGAAGAATTTCAGGGTGATTCGGGACTATGCGGCCCTACCCGTGAGATTGTCGTCTGGCAGTGGCATTTTAGCCCTCCAGCGACGGGAACAGGGAGAGTGGATCAAAAATCGAGCGTCTGGAGTCGTGCGTCGTCGTTCGCTGGACCTGACGCTACCACCCTTTCGGCCAGAAGGTCTTGTGAACGCTTGGTTCCATCTGGATTTCCGGCCATTTCATTCATTTTCTAAATTTCCTCCCACTCATATCACTCACCTTCCCCTGATCATCTTGCCCATGGGACAGTCAGATTCCCCACAACAACACCGAGCAAAGGCCAGCGACTTGCTGCAAATTCAGCATGAGAATTCGAGTCCAGCCTTCCTGACCGCACGGGTGAATCAGTTCCTCGATGAGCACTGCGCCACCAACCGACCAGCCGCCGCAGCAGACCCTTTCTGCGAAGGTCCTCATATTGTCTGAAATATCTGTGGTGACCTCTTTAATTGCAGGAGATCAAGAAGCTTGCGCGCCCCATTTTCGACGCGGCTCCTGATACCTACTATCCCACCGCCGTGTTCCGCCGCTGGGGTTTCTCTCGTGCTGAGTGCCCCAAGTGCCACCACCACTTCTGGCGCCACACTGAGGCCCAGACTGTCTGCCATCCGGTCCCGCCAAATCGTTCGATCTCCCATTCTCTCTCCAACAGCTTTGCGGTGACTCGGCCTGCGCTGGCTGCTATTCGTTCATTGGGACAGGTGTGGGTGTTGGGCAGAAGGGCGTGAAGCTGACCTATTCTGGTGCCTGGGAGGGTTTCAAGCGGTTTGTTCTTCTTCTCCGTTTTGTTCACCTCATTCTCTCTTTGATGCACTTTGGTTTTAAAGGGCCTTCGAAAGTGCCCCCATCCCTCATACTGCCATTGCTCGCTACCCCGTCGTTGCCCGTTGGCGTGATGATGTCGATTTCGTTGCTGCCGGTATTTTCTGCTTCCAGGTCAAGTTTCTTTCCCCACCTCCGTCCAATTGTAGTCTTTTCTCTGAATCTAGCCCGGCTGCGTCACTGGCGCTCAGGATCCCCCAGCAAACCCTCTGATTTGCTGCCAGCCTTGCATGCGCTTTAATGATCTGGATTCGATCGGTCTCTCGGGCCGCCATTACAGCTGCTTCAACATGCTCGGGATTCAAGTCTTCAACAAGCCCGGCAACTTCATCTACTTCAAAGAGGAGATCATTGAATTCAACCTGCGCTGGCTCACTCAGGAGCTCCAGATTGACCTGGACGACATCACCTTCATTGAGGATGTTTGGGCTGTCTGTGGCCCCACCACCACGTCCCCTTCGATTCCACCCCACCACCTTTTTTCACCCTGCGTAGGGCGGCGGGAACCTTGGCCCTTGCGTCGAGTACTTCATCAAGGGTATGGAAGTGGGCAACATGGTGTTCATGCAATTCAAGACCTTCCCCAACGGCACCTGGGAGCCCCTCAAGGTTCAGGTTATCGATGTCGGCATCGGCCTGGAGCGCATTCCCTTCCTGGTCAACGGGTCGGCCACCTCGTACGTCGATGTCTTCCCGGAGGTGCTCCAGTACCTCACGGAGAAACTGGGGATCTCGTTCAACTCGGAGATCTGGTCCAAGTACGGGCCCTACGCCTGCCTGCTGAACATTGACGAGTGCGAGAACATCGATGCCACCTGGGAGTCCATTGCCCAGCGGATCGGCGTTCCCCGGGCCGACCTGCAGGCCGCCGTGGAGCCCTTCCGCGACCTGTTCGTGGTGGCCGACCACACCCGGACCATCCAAGTGGCCCTGGCCGACGGCGCCCTGCCCCAGTCGACGGGCGGCGGGTCCAACCTGCGCAACGTCCTCCGGCGCGTGTTCGACGTGCTCAAGCGGCGCAACTGGTGGGAGAAGGTCCGTTGTTTGGACACAGCCACACAGAACACCACCACCCCTGCTCCCCCATCCCCGTTTCTGCCCTCACCGCCTCGTGTTCTCGGCACTTGATGGGGGGGGAGCGGAGAATTGATGGATGGGTTTGAGCTCGGTGATGCGGATGCTTGTGCTGATGTTTGCGCATAATTGCTCACTTTCCTCCCCCCCCCCCCCCCCCCCTCCCAGCTTGGCATGGAGGGCCTGATGGACGTCTTCCGGCTGCACGCGGAGAACCTGGGCCGCATCTACGGCCAGTTCCCGGCCAACAAGAGCTTCGAGATGATCATCCGCACCGAGTATGAGAAGTGGCTGCACACCGATGCCAAGGTCAAGGGCGAGCTGGACCGGCTCGTCAAGAAGTCCGTTTTTTTTTCTGTTTTTCTGTGGTCCTGGGTGGCGATGGTGGTGGGGAGGGGGGTCTCGCATTCAAGTTGAAACCATCATCCAATCATCATCATCACCAACATCACCAACATCATCACCACCACCAACATCATCATCACCGCCAACAACATCATCATCCCAACCCTGACATGCATCCTATACCATGCCCCCCTGATTCATCCTCGTTCGGCTCCCTCGCCACCAGGTGCAAGGGCAACCTGACCCCGGCGGACTGGCTCCGGGCCATGGTCACCTGCGGCATCGACCCCGGCAAGATCTCCGAGCTCTGCGGCATCCCCATCCCGCCCACCCTCTACATGGACGTGGCCGAGCTCCAGGAGAAGGTCGGCCTTGTTTGCGCGTCCTGCCTGGGTGCCGTCGGGTGTCGGGCTTGGTTTGGTTGTGACCCACTTTTGTTCAAGCATCAACATCAATACGAGCATCACCAACATCAACAAATATGAGCATCATCAACAGTCATCAACAGTCATCACAACATCATCAACAGTCATCAACATCAACAAATATGAGCATCATCAACATCAACAAATATGAGCATCATCGTCAACTTCAATATGAGCATCACCAACATCAACTGTCCCGAAACAACCGGCTCACATTCGCTGCCGTCGCGTCCGTCCCACACCACAGAATGCCCTGAAGGCCAAGGAGGTTGCCACGGGCGGGGCCCAGCTCTATAGCAACGACACCATCGTGCTGCCCCCCACGGAGGAGCTCATCTACACCCGCATCGACCCGGCCACGGGCTGCGAGCTGCCCATCACCAGCTTCCAGTTCGACGCCAAGGTGCTCAAGGTGCTGCCCCACCACGAGGTCCGCCTCCTCCTCCTCCCCCCCCCCCCCCCCCCCCCCCCCGTGTGTTTGTGTGTCTTATGAGCGTGTGAGCGCGAGGCGAAGGCTGCCGTGTCTATCACCACCCGTCCACATCTCATCAACCCCAATCCCCCTTCCTCCCCCAAACAAACCCACTGCCCCACCACAGTCGCACCAGCTCAACCAGATCGTCCTCGATCGGACCCTGTTCTACCCGCTCTCCGGTGGCCAAGACCACGACACCGGTCTCCTGCGGGTCCCCGGCCTGCCCGAGCCCCTGCGTGTGGTCGAGGTGAACAAGTACGGCCACTGCCTGCTGCACCGTGTCGAGCCGGCCCTGACCGCCGACCAGGTGCAGGCCCTCGAGGGCCACGATGTCCACGGCGAGATCGACGTGGCCCGGCGGCGCCAGCTGATGGCCCACCACACTGCCACCCATCTGATCCACTATGCCGCCCACAAGTCCGTTTGCATCTCCAACCCTCCAGCACTCCATCATCATCCAGCACTCCATCAACTCATCATCATCTAACTCATGGCTCACCACACGACCGTTTTGTCACCGTTATTTTCCCGTTACTTCGTTCCTTCTTTACACGACACACGACCGTTTTGTCGCACCGGCTCCTGCTCACACTGCCCCGCACGCCCACCATTTTCCGGCTCGCGCCAAATCTTCCATCTTCGCTCACCGTCCATTCTTGTCCCCCCCCCCCCCCCCCCCCCCCCCCCCCCCCCTCTGCAGGGTTCTGGGCCCGCACGTCTGGCAGGCCTCGGCCAAGAAGACCATCGAGGAGGCCCATCTGGACATCACCCACTTCCTGCCCCTGAAGCCCTCCGAGGAGCAGGCCATTGAGCGCGAGGCCAACCTGGCCATCTTCGCCGCGGCCCACATTAAGAAGTACCCGCTGGCCAAGGAGGCCGAGCGGCGCCATGGCTTCCAGCTCTACCAGGGTGGTGTGGTCCCCGGCAAGACCGGTCCGTTCTCCCCCCCCCCCCCCCCCCCCCCCCCCCCGTCGTGGGGCTGACTGACGTGATGATGATGATGATGATGATGATGACGATCCGGAGATGATTTATGATGATGACGATCGATGTTGCCTGGATGATGAGGATGATGGTCAGAGAACTCGGGTCCTGTATCACCGTTGAACTGCCGCATGACGCATGGCTCACCCCCCCCTCTCTCACTCTCGTGTCCTTCTCCCCCCCAAAAAAAAACCAGTCCGTGTGGTGCAAGTGGAGGGCTTCGACGTGGAGGCCTGCTGCGGCACCCACTGCGACAACACCGCCGAGGTTGGGATGATCCGCCTCATCCGCACCCACCGTGTCTCCGACGGTGCCGTCCGGCTGCACTTCGTGGCCGGCCTGCGTGCCCTCGAGTACACCCAACAGGTCCGTGCGCCTGTTCCTGCCACTGTCCCTGCCCTGTCCCTGCCTCCCACAACAATAAATCGAAGATGTAGATGCGGATTAAGCGCACTCATGTCCCACATGCCCACATGGTGATGATGATGATATGATGGTGGTGATGATGAAGAGGATGATGGACGATGGTGGGCGGTGTAATGTTGTGACGGCGACACTGTTTCTTGGTATGGCGTCTCTGACTGGCACTGTTTGGTTGGCAGTTTTTTGGGTGGTGGTGGTGGTGGTGGTGGTGGTGTTTGAACCGCTCGTCGTCCTGTCGTCCCACCACGGCCAGCCTCCGACTGACCCTTTTCCCTTCCTCGCGCCACCCACTCACTCACTCACTCACCACCACAGGAAGCCGAGACCCTCCGGCTGGCCTGCGAGGTTGCCGACGTGCAGCCCGAAAAGCTGGTGGACACCATCAACCGGTTCTTCGAGGACAGCAAGCGGGCCAAGAAGCAGGACACTGAGATCCCCGAGCTGCAGCTGCGCATCCTGGCCCCGCCCACCGAGCCTCTGCTGCTGCTGCACACGGCCCAGGCCGACGCGACCATGTTCAAGTCGCTGCTGCCCAACTACGCCGCCCGGCTGCGCGAGGCCGGCCGCGCCGTGGCCGTCGTGGGCCCGACCTGGATCTACGGCATCCTGGGCTGGTCCACCCCCGGTGTGACCGCCGCCCCCGCCAAGGGCAAGAAGGGCGCTGCTGCTGCCCCGGCCCCTGAGCCCGCGGCCCCCGCCACCGCCACCCCGGCCCCCGGCCCTGCGGCCGCCGCCGGCCGGTTCGACCCTCATGTCCTCGAGCCCATCGTGGCTGTCCCCAACGCGGCGGGCAAGAAGGGCACCCTGCTCCTGCAGGGCCAGGTCAAGTCCCGCGAGCACGGGATGGTCGAGGGCGTCACCGAGTTCGCCTCGTACGTGGTGGCCCAGCCCGCGGCCGTCGATGCGGCCCTCACCGCCGCCGGGTTCGTCAGCCTCCAGTAAACCTTCGGCTTGAACGCTACTGCTTGCACTTCCCTCTCGCGTCCCCCCGGTCAAGCCGCCGCTCGCGTTCTGATGCCTTTTTGCACCTCCACCCTCCTCCGAACCTCTCTTCGGGTTCGCGCGGTTCTTTTTATTGCGGGCGGAGTGACCTCTGCCCCATTCCGTTTTTTTCCGTTTTTTTTGTAATCCTTCGGCAAGATCTAATTTCCGCCGCCAATAGTCCTTGTCCGAAGCGATTCATTTTTGCGGCCGAAGGGCTGGGAGGCCCACGAACTGAACATGTCACTTTCTTGATCCTTTTGGGTGCAAATACGCGAAACTGCGGTCGGCCGGCGTGGGTCTTGGCCGGCCCCTCGTGCTCCCCCTCCTCGCCCAACCCTCCCACATCGCGCCTTGCCTCAGTGTTGCCGCCTCTCCATCCTCTCGCCAAGGGAACGGGGGGGAAAAAAGCGAGTGCGCACGTATTTTACACAAAAAAAGCAGTTGACATCAGAGCAAGAGGTAGTTCTTCGGCTTGTGTGGCCCGACCTACCGTTCATCCCGGATGTCCTCAAGGTCTGGGCAGTGCAGGATCACCTGCCCGCTCTGGCCGGTGAGGACGATGACCCGGAGGCGGGGGCAGGTCAGCGCCAGGGGACCAGCGCGACGCGGCAGGCGGAGATCGGTCAACCGGGGCAGCCCACTCAGCGCCGCGGCCAGCTGGGGCCAGGCGCGGAAGCTGCGGAGGGGCGGCAGGGCGACCTGGCGCAGCTGGGCCCCGTGCCGGGCCAGGAAGGCCAGGAGGGGTGCCGCCTCCAAATCGAGAGGCGGGTTGGTCGACTCGATGGCCAGGCTGTGAAGGGGCGGCGGCGCGGTCCCCTCCGCCAGACGGAAGGATCGAAGGCTGGGCATCTGCAAACGGAGGACCTCGAGTTCGGGGCAGTTGAGGACCAGCCGTCGGCCGGGACTGTCGCTGTGGATGGTGAGGGTGCGGAGGCCCGGGCCCGCCACGGCCAGCTCGCCTGCCTCGCCAGCAGCCGGGTTCTCCGATTCGTCGTAGTCGGCGTCCTCTTCCCAGTGGCCATCACATCTTCCTCGTATTGCGCCGTAGTCGATGACAACCACCTCGAGGTGCTCGAGCTGTGGCGGCAGGCGCAGGGGGAAGGCACCCCCATCCAGGCGCACGTGCACCCGAGTCAGTGTGCTGGAGGCCCAGAGGGCGGCAGAGACAGCGCGGCAGAGCGCGTCAGAGCGATACTCGCGCAGGCGGGGTGCCGCGGCCAGCCAAGCGGCGGTGTGGTCGCCCCCAGCATGCAGCACCAAGCGGGTCAGATGGGCCGGGTTCGGCAGATTGTACCACTCCGGGGGCATGGCGGGGCCCTCCAAGGCACTCAGCTGGGGGCACTGCAGATCGAGACGTGCAAAGACGCGGCATTCAGGCAAGACGAGCTCCTCAAGGGCCGGACACACGACGGTGAGCGGAATAATGAGGAACCCGTCACAATGCGTTGCCTGGAGCCGGAGGACGCGGAGGCTCGAACTCCTGATCCAAATCGCCAAAGGGACTTTGTTGTCGTCCTCGCGGAAGTCGATGATGCCGGTGAAGTGCTGAAGGTGGGGCAGGCCGGGGAGGATGGGCAAACACCGATTGGACTCCTGGACGGCGAGGGTGAGGTGGGTCAGCTTATCGGCCATGGGGGCCGGGTTGAAGGGGCCTGCGGCCCAGGAAGCGTCCAGGCGGAGGGACGCCAGGCCGAGCAGGTGCTCCAGGATGCGCGGAAGGAGGGGCGCCATCCGGCTGGTCGCGGGAAGCTCGAGAACCTTAAGCCGATCGTGCCCTGCGAAGGTCAGGTCCACCCAGTCGTCGGGGGCCGGAGGCGAGGGATCGTCATCGCGAAGCTCGGGTGGCGGCGCCTTGGGGAGGATCAGCCTCTCGAGGCCCATGCATGGTCCAACGATGGCAGCCAGGGTGGCTGTGGTGAGGATCGGCCCGGCACTACTGGTGAAGACCAGTTCACGTGGTGTGCCCCGCAAGGCCACCCGATTGTGGTGTGTCAGGCCGATCAGCGTGAGGTACATTCGAAGCGGGTCTTGGGAGGATGCGCACAGGGCCCCAAGCAGGTCACCCGGGAGGCATCCCAGCGGATTTGGACAGCCCTGTAGACAAAAAAACAAACCCACCACCATGAAAATTGCTGGCGATGAGGGACGACGAACCGGAACTGGGAATTGTAGCTTTTGCATTTTTTGTCATCATCATCATCATCAACATAATCATCAACATAATCATCAGCACCATCATCATCATCATCAACAACAACAACAACAACAGCAGCAGCAGCAGCAGCAGCAGCAGCAGCAGCAGCAGCAGCAGCAGCAGCAGCAGCAGCAGCAGCAGCAGCAGCAGCAGCAGCAGCAGCAGCAGCAACAACAACATCAACAAACATCAACAACGAACATTAACATCACCATCATCATCAACAACAACAACAACAACAACAACATCAATGACAACAACATCGACAACATCAACAACAACACCACCATCAGTGAGACACCGTTCGGGATGAGAGGGACGACGGACCGGAGCTGGGAGTTGGCCGTTCTTGGGTTGTGTCGGCAGGACTACGACCCCCCGGTGGCGTTGGAACCGGGGGGAACCCAGGGCAGCGAGGTTCTCCATCAGCAAAGCGACGGTCGGGTCATCGGCGCCTCGAATGTTGTTGAACCAATTCCACAGGAGGGAACCCACCTTGGCAAATTCCGCTGCCACGGTGGTGCTCATCTCGGGACTGTCCGCCAGCAGGTTGGCGGCGGCCAGAATGAGCTCCGTGGCCAGGTCGGGGTGTTCAGTGGCCATCTTGGGGTGCGAGGCGAGCAGCCTGGCCAGCGGGTCGACCACCCCGGCCCGCATCAAGTCGGGTCTGCAATCGGGGGCGGCAGCCATGTTGCCGATGGCCCGGAGCAGCTCCCGGGCCACGTCGGGGTGGGTGGTGACCATCATGGGGTTGGCTGTGAGCAGCTCGAGGAGCAGACCGGCTGTTCCAACCTCCAGCAAAACATGTCTACATTCGGAGCTGGCGAGGGCGCCGATGTACCAAAGGAGCTGCTTGGCCACGGGGTCGACGGTGAGCATCGCGGGAGCAGAGGCGAGCTGCCTGATCAGCGAATCCGCCAATTGCCGACAGTGCACAATGGCGGTCGCATTGAGGACCGGCTGAACGAGCCACTGGGCCAGGGCAGGGTGGGCAGTGAGGATCACGGGGTTGGCGAGGAACTGTTGGACCAGCACAGAGGCTGTTCTGGCATCCACGGTGGGGGTACGTTCGGTTGTGCCAATCAGATTGGTGATGTCCCGAAGGAGCCTCTCGGCAGCGGGGTTGGCGATACCCATTACGATGAGCTGTTCGACCATGACCGGAAGCTGCTTGGCCAGCGCGGGTTGTTTCATCTCGGGGTTGGAAGTGAGCAGCCCCAGACTGTTCGATCTTCGTAAGCAACGTGCGGATTTCACTCCCATCATGATGATAGATGTGTTGGCACGCCGGCACGTCGGCACGCCTCTGGGCAAAAACGACCTCCGCCGCCGGAATTCAACCGTGAGTTCGGGCCTGGCCCCCTGACCCGGACAGGAACTCATGGGAGACTCACTTAGTTAAGGTTGGAGCGGCACCTCAGAGCTGCGGTCGTGTGAAGGGGCAGGACGATCGAAGGGTGCATGGGGCAAAACCGCAAAAAGCCTTTGTTCAGTTTTTCTAATGGGTCTAATTTTCCCCTGGACCAACGCAAACGACCGAGTGCCTGCGGATGAACAGGATTTATCATCGTGGATGCTCAATGTTTTTCTGGTGGTCCTGGGTGGCGATGGTGGTGGGGAGGGGGTCTCGCTTTCAAGCTGAAACCATCATCATCCAATCATCACCACCAACAACAACACCAACAACAACATCATCATCATCCATCCCAACCCTGACATGCATCAACCACGCCCCCTGATTCATCCTCTCCTCTCCCGCGCGGCTCTGGCCACCAGGTGCAAGGGTGACCCCGGCGGACTGGCTCCGGGCCATGGTCACCTGCGGCATCGACCCCGGCAAGATCTCCGAGATCTGGGGCCCGCCCAGGGGTCTTGACCGGCCCCGAGTGCTCCCCCTCCTCGCCCAACCCTCCCACATCGCGCCTTGCCTCGGTGTTGCCATCCCCCCCCCCCCCCCCCCCCCCCCCCCCCCCCCCATCCCTCTCGCCAAGGAACGGGGGAAAATGAGAGCGTATTTCACAATTTTGGCATCAAACAGTTGGCATCAGAGCAAGAGATCATTGTTAGGCTTGTTGTGGCCTACCAATCACCCCGGATGTCCTCAAGGTCTGGGCAGTACAGGATCACTTGCCCGCTCTGGGACTGGTGGAGGTAGACGACCCGGAGGCGGGGGCAGGCCAGGGCCATGGGACCAGCGCGATACGGCAGGCGGAGAACGGTCAACCGGGGCAGCCCACTCAGCGCCGCGGCCAGCTGGGGCCAGGCGCGGACGTCGCGGAGGGGCGGCAGAGCGACCTGGCGCAGCCGGGCCCCGTGCCCGGCCAGGAAGGGGGCCGCCTCCAATAGGGGCGTCTCGATGGCGAGGCTGTGCAGGGGCGGCGCGGTCCCCTCCGCCATGCGGAAGGATCGAAGGCTGGGCATCTTCAAGCGGAGGTCCTCGAGGACGGGGCAGTTGAGGAGCAGCCGCCAGCCGGGACCGTCGCTGCGGATGGTAAGAGACTGGAGGCCCGGGCCCTCCACGGTCAGCTCGCCTGCCGTGGCCAGCTCACCTGACCGGGCCAGGTCTTCAGGTTCGTTGACTTCGGATTCGTGGTCGTAGTAGAGGTCTTCTTCCGAGTGGTCATAATCTCCTCCTTCTTCTGCGTCGTCGTCGATGACATCCACCTCGAGGTGCTTGAGCTTTGCCGGCAGGCGCAGGGGGAAGGCTCCCACATCCAGACGCACGTGCACCCGAGTCAGTAGTGTGTTGGAGGCCCAGAGGGTGGCAGGGACGTCGCAGAGCGCATCAGAGCGATACTCCTGCAGTTTGGGTGCCGCGTCCAGCCATGCGGTGGTGTGGTCGTCCGCAGCGTCGTCCGCAGCGTCGTCCTCAGCATGTAGCAACTCCAAGCAGGTCAGATCGGCGGGTTTCGGCAGATTGTACCACTCCGGGGGCATGGCGGGGCCCTTCAAGACACGAAGCTGGGGGCACTGCAGATCGGGACGCGTGAAGATGCGGCATTCAGGCAAGCTGAGCTCTTCAAGGGCCAGACACTTGACGGTGAGCGGAATCCGCTTATCGGAGGGCTCTTTCTTGGGATCATGAAATGTCTGGAGCTGGAGGACGCGGAGGCTCGAACTCCTGATCCAAAGCACCGAAGGGACATCGTAGTTCTCTTCGAGGTAGATGATGCCGGTCAGGTGCTGGAGGTTGGGCAGGCGGCGGAGGATGGGCAAGCACTGATCGAAGTTGTGCCCCGCGACGGTGAGGTGGGTGAGGTGGGTCAGCTTGGCGGCCATGGGGGCCGGGTTGAAGGGGCCTGCAGCCCAGGAAGTGTCCAAGCGGAGGGACTCCAGGCCGAGCAGGTACTTCAGGATGCGCGGCAGGAGGGGCGCCATCCGGCTGGTCGCGGGAATCTCGAGAACCTTAAGCCGATCGTGCCCTGCGAAGGTCCGGTCCACCCAGTTGTCGGGGGCCGGAGGCGAGGGATCGTCATCGCGAAGCTCGGGTGGCGGCGCCTTGGGGAGGATCAGCCTCTCGAGGCCCATGCATGGCCCCACGATAGCAGCCAGGGTGGCTGTGGTGAGGATCGGCCCGGCGCCCTCACCCGCGTCGTTGGTGAAGACAAGCTCACGTGGTGTGCCCCGCAAGGCCACCCGATTGTGGTGTGTCAGGCCGATCAGCGTGAGGTACATTCGAAGCGGATCTTGGGAGGATGCGCACAGGGCCCCAAGCAGGTCACCCGGGAGGCATCCCAGCGGATGTGGGCAGCCCTGTAAACAAAAAAACCAAACCCCACCACCACCATGAAAATTGCGGTGAGAAACCGCTGGCGATGAGAGGAGGGACGACGGATCGGAGCGGGGAGTTGTAGCTTTTGCATTTTTTTTGTCATCATCATCAACATGATCATCAGCACCATCATCACCAGCATTATCATCATCAACATCATCAACATCAACAACATCGGTGAGATCCCGCTCAGGATGAGAGGGAGGACGGACCTGAGCTGGGAGTGGGCCGGCCTTGGGTCGTGGCGGCAGGACAACGACCCCCCGGTGGCGTTGGAACCGGGGGGAACCCAGAGCAGCGAGGTTCTTCATCAGCAGGGCGACAGTCGGATCATCGGCGCCTCGAATGTTGTTGAACCAAACCCACAGGAGGGAACCCACCTTGGCAAATTCCGCTGCCACGGTGGTGCTCATCTCGGGACTGTCCGCCAGCAGGTTGGCGACGGCCCGAATGAGCTCCGTGGCCAGGTCGGGGTGTTCAGTGGCCATCCTGGGGTCAGAGGCGAGCAGTCTGGCCAGTGGGTCGACCACCCCGGCCCGCATCAAGTCGGGCCTGCAATCGGGCGCGGCAGCCATGTTGCCGAGGGCCCGAAGCAGCTCCCGGGCCACGTCGGGGTTGGTGGCGACCATCGTGGGGTTGGCTGTGAGCAGCCCGATGAGCAGATCGGCTGCTCCAACCTCCAGCAAGACATGCCGGCATTCGGAGCTGGCGAGGTCGGCGATGTACCCAAGGAGCTGCTTGGCCAGGGCGGGGTCGAGTGACCATCGCGGGAGCAGAGGCGAGCTGCCTGACCAGCGAATCCGCCAATTGCCGACAGTGCGAAATGGCGGTCGCATTGAGGACCGACTGAACGAGCCATTGGGCCAGGGCAGGGTGGGCAGTGAGGATCACGGGGTTGGCGAGGAATTGCTGGACCAGCACATAGGCTGTTCGGGCATCCACGGTGGGGGTACGTTCGGTTGTGTCAATCAGATTGGTGATGGCCCGAAGGAGCCTCTCGGCAGCGGGGTTGGCGATACCCATTACGATGAGCTGTTCGACCATGACCGGAAGCTGCTTGGCCAGCGCGGGTTGTTTCATCTCGGGGTTGGAAGTGGGCAGCCCCAGACTGTTCGATCTTCGTAAGCAACGTGCGGATTTCACTCCCATCATGATGATAAATGTGTTGGCACGCCGGCACGTCGGCACGCCTCTGGGCAAAAACGACCTCCGCCGCCGGAATTCAACCGGTTCGGGCCTGGCCCTGACCCGGACAGGAACTCATGGGAGACTCACCGTTTCTTGGAATAGTTAAGGTTGGTAATGGGTCTAATTTTCCTCTGGCCCAACACAAACGACCGAGAGCCTGTGGATGAACCGGATTTATCGCCGGGAGCATCCCAGACAATTTTCCAGTTTTCAAGTCCCAAATGCATCGGCGCGGGTCCCAGATGCACGGCGCGGAGAGGGAAGGACGACCTAACATTGCACGGTGCCCCTGCCCCGAGTGATGGGGTAGATTAGGCCGTGGCGCGGACAAGCTGCGACGGTTGCCAGAGGCATCGCCCTTGAGGATGGCGCCCCCAGCCGGCTGCTCATCTTCCGGAACATGATGACATACCACAGACAACCAGGCCACACACAGGGGACCAACGCGTGACGACTGAGGTCGAGTCGAACCACGCCCGCATTCCAAACATAGGTCGAGTCGAACCACGCCAAGCATTCTGAGTTCTCGTGGCCAAAGCAATGAGACAAAAGATCACGCATCGAAAAATTTGGCCCCAGGAGGGCCCTCATCATGTGTTCCGCAATTCCATCGCTGGCGAATATACGGTATCCCACCACGGTCGAACCGCCTTTCGATGCTTGCTTCGCGGATTGAACAGGCTGTTCACAGCCTTTATTCCTTTATTTCCAAATCACATTCCGCCTCCTTGACGGATGAACCGGAGTCTATTTGGCTTGCGATTAACCTTTGCCAAATTGGTCAGCCCTCTCTCAAGCCAAGAATCATGTCTGTTTTGACCACACCCACTCTTGACTGACCGCGTCCCCTGCTGATGGACGATAGTCCGCTGCCCTTTAGCCCTTACAACCTGGCCGATCTGCGGGTTTGCTTCATTTCTCGGGATGAGGAGAAGCCCTTGATTAAGAGCCACCTCGAGTCCATCCCCCACCTTTCTAAGGTCTGTCCCTGCATCACTTGGCACAGGACCCACATCACATCGCGTCGGCATCACCAGGTGCTCTCGGTCAAAAAGCTGATGACCAACTATCGCCCTTACGAAGACAAGCGCAAGCTGCTTGCGGCCTACGATGTCTTCCTGTGCGACGACCGGGTTGTCACCATGCTTTCCCGTCTTCTGGGCTCGAAGTTCTTCGCGGCCAAGAAGTCTGGTCGACCTCACCCCTGGGGAATTCACACCCATATTTTCGCAGGCAGCCCATCCCGGTCCGGATCGCCCGGCCGGCCACCAAGAAGCAGCAGAAGGAGGCCAAGGAGGAGGCCAAGATGCAGAAGGAGGGCGAGCTCCCCTCGGTGGTGGCCCATCTCAAGGCCGCGGTCGAGAAGGTGCTTGGTGCCACGCACTACTTCCTGCGCGAGGGTACTTGCGTGTCTGTCCTCCTCCCTCCCCCCATGCTCTCTCGGCACCATCACCCCCCGGGGGAGGGGGGGCTGCCTGGGCACTGTGGACTGTACCCCATTCCACATACCCGAACATTTTTTTTTGAAAAAAAAAAAAATTGACACGAGTGGAACCTCATGTTTGATCAACCCCCTCCCCTCCCCGCCCCCCCTGTTCTTTGCCACGCACAGGACCCTTCGTGTGGGCCACGCGGGCCAGCCCGAGTCCGAGCTGATCGCCAACACCCAGGCGGCCGCTGACCACCTGTTGGTCCACCCGGACCCCCACTGGGCCCCCGTCAACGCGGCCCTGGTCCCGTCCAACTTGGCCGGCCTCATCCAGGCCATGTTTGTCAAGGGCTCGACCACCCCGGCCCTGCAGATCTACAGCGCAATCCCGGAGCCGGTGCCCGAGGAGGCCCTGTTGATTGAGCGCGCCCTGCTGGCCCCCAAACCGAAGAAGGAGAAGCGACAGCGCAAGGCTGCTGCTGCGGCGGCTGCTGCTGATGATGATGATGATGATGAGAAGGCCACTGCTACTGCCACCACCCCTGCCGCTGCCAGCCGGAAGCACGGCCGTAAGGAGACTGCCGCCCCCGCCACTGCCACTGCCACGGCCGCCGCCCCCAAGGAGGAGGCCAGCAACAAGCGGGCCAGGACGGAGGAGGAGGATGACGAGGACGAGGAGAAGGTGAAGGCTGTCCCGACCCGCCCCGCCCGCGAGGCCAAGACCCGCGCCCGGCAGGTGAACAAGGCCGCCAAGGAGGAGGAGGAGAACGAGGAGGAGTCGGACGGGGAGTTTGTGGCCCCCGCCCAGGAGGATGACGAGGATGAGGATGGGTCCCTGCTGGAGACGATGGTCGAGGAGGATGCTGATGAGGCTGCGGAGGCGGCGGAGGCGGACGAGGTGGAGAAGGCTGTTCCTGCACCATCTCCCAAGAAGTCCCCCAAGGCGGCTGCCCCCACCCCCAAGAAGTCTCCCGCTCCCAAGGCCGCTCCCACCCCCAAGAAGTCCCCCAAGGCCGCTGCCCCCACCCCCAAGAAGTCCCCCAAGGCGGCTCCAACCCCCAAGAAATCGCCTGCTCCCAAGGCCGCTGCTCCAACACCCAAGCCACAATCACCCAAGAAGTCCCCCAAGAAGTCCCCCAAGGCGGCTCCCGCCACTCCGGCCCCTGCCGCGGGTCTGTTCTTGTGAGCTTGCTCTTCCTTCTTCTTCGATGATGATGATGATGATGATGATGATTGCATGCTGTTGATGACAATGATGATTGCATGCTGTTGATGATTGCATGCTGCTGCTGATGATGATGATGATGATTGCATGCTGATGATGATTGCATGCTGCTGCTGATGATGATGATGATCGGATGATGGACGATGATCGGGGTGGTGATGATGATGATATACTCGGATTGATTTTCTTGAATTCTTCTTCTGCGTGATCGCAGCCACCCCCAAGCCAAAGACCCCGCCAAGCCCGCGGCCACCCCCAAGCCGCCTCAGGCCGCCGCCGCCCCCTCGCCCGCCAAGCAGGCCACGCCTTCGCCCAAGAAGGCCCCCAAGACCCCCGGGAAGACCCCCAAGAAGAACTGAAGATCCCCCAGGAAGACCCCCAGGAAGGACCCCCGAGGCTCCCAGGAAGACCCCCAAGAGAAACTGGAGACCCCCGTGATGAAAGACGACTCCCATGAAGATCTCGACGGACAGCTTCTCCATGGTCGACCATGCCGGGGTTCATTATTAACTCATTCGAAGTGATCTGGTGTGTCGATGCTTTGCGGTCGCGACTCGACCTTTCCTCTCTCCCTCTCTCTGATTCCGGAAAACCAGGGTCGCTCCTGGTTTGGAACACATGGCGGCCCACGCGAGGGCCAGGAGGGGTCCAAATCTTTCTGCGTGATTACTTGGGCCACGAGAACTCATAATGATTGAGGCCGGTCCATGGTGGTGTTTTGCGGGTGCTCTCGCCAAAGGCTCATCAAAAAGAGCTGTCCCCCCGTTTGAAATCGTCCCTTCCCAGTCACCGGGGAGGGAGGGACCACACCCGTTATTCGTGTCATCCCATCAATCGAAGCTGGTTGTCGGCCGCACCAACCTCTCCCGCGGACTCATCACTCTGTGTGGGTGCCTGAAAGATCGGGAACACATCCGAGTGATCTGGGGAGAGGAGATTAGAAACTGTTGTGCAACTTTCGGGGGGGGGGAAATGTGTTGGATGCACCTGCTCGGTAATTTCGGTTGCCGTACGGCTGGAGGGTTATAGCGGCTACTCGCTGCTTTTGTTCTGTTGGTTGAATTCGCGAACGATCGGTTGATTTTCTGATGCAAGCACCATCTTCGCAAGCGTCTAGCGCTATCGAAACCCTGCCCGAGCCCTCAGAAGAGCGGAATTTGGATTCGATTGATGATATCGTTGCCTCATCTGAGCGGTCATCGCCTCAACGTTCTCCCTTGACTCCAAGCCAAGTGAACCACCCTCTCTGTGTTCCGACTTGTACTCAACTGGCGATGGAATCTGCCCGTCGTGCATCTCGGACCATTACTCCCCAAAAACTGGTGCATCCCCCTGGGCCCCAACCTCTGGGGAGCTCTCCGTCCAGGTCACGCGCTGAGTCCTTCCCGCCGTGTCTGGAAGGGGAAGATGATGCCCTGGGGAGCGGGGTGCGACTCCCTGGGGCTGCCACAACGGCTACTCGAGTGAGCCCAGCGGCACCACCCCCTGTCCGGACCGGTGATGGGACCGGCCGTGGCAGCAGAACCCGCCTGGAGAAGAATCCAGCGTGCACCCTTGGGCGTCCGAGGAGCTGGGCGGAGGCACTGGGGTGATGACAGTCCCCCAGCTGGAGGCGGTGAAGAGCGCAATATCGAAGTGGGAAGGGACTGACTGGGCTGTGGCGCTGGTCGGCAAGGGACCGCGTGAGCAGCTGGTGGTGATGTTGGCTGAGGTCCTCCAGTGCTCACCCCTCCCTCACTATGGGGAGGTCCTCGATCGGGCCTTCACCGCGGCCGATCCTGAACTCTGGGGGAAGCTGCTCCCCAGCTGCTCAGGGTCAGGGGATGGGCCATCCTCTCCTATTGAGATCCCCGCTTCCCTGATGCCGTGGACACGCCGTCCACCCCTCCGCGACCCCCCCCGCCCCCTCGGAGCCCGCCGTCCAGTCTGCCTGGGAACGAGCTCACATCCCTGGTCCCACCCTCCGGTGAGGGTCGCCCTTGGCCCTGGCCGAGTCGCCACGGGGGGACTCGCTGTGTCCTTCGTCCCCTTCTCCCCACTCCGTTCCCCGGCGCAGCAACCCCGCTACTGCGGGTGGCGGCCCGACGTCTGCCTGACCTTGCCCCACCCCGCCCATGCCTGACCGGCAGGTGCAACCCCGTGCTGACCCGCCTCCACCACGGCCCCCCTCGGCCCCGGCCCTGCTGGTACGCCTGCCCGGGCTGCGTCGCCTCAACCCGAGTGGGCTCGAACCCTGTCTTCACCTGCCCATGCCCCAACTGCGGAGCGTGTGCTTGCGCTTGGGCCTGGGGCCCCCCTGCTTGCGCCCCCGGAGGTACCGGTGCCTGCGCCTATGCCGGCACCCAGACCTGTGCTGAAGCCGTCGCCGTCGCCTGCGCCAGCTCCTGCGCCCGTCCCCCCGTCTGCCTGCCCCGCGCCTGTGCCTGTGCCCCAGCCGGCGTCTGCTCCTCCACAACCCGCGCCCCAGGCCGCGCTCGCGCCTCCAGCCAGTGCCCCAGCCCGTGACCGCGACTGTGCCGCAGCCCGTGCCCCAGCCTGCTCAGTTGGCGCCCGTGCTGGCCGCACCCCGATCAGAGGCCCCCAGGACCCCTGTATCTTCGTGGGAGTTTGCGAGGCCCTTGCTGGGATCCTTGAGGCGGTGCTTCCGGACCATCCTTCTCAAACCCCCCAGACCATCCGAGCTGTGGAAGGTTTCCTGGGCTGGATATCACGGTGGGGCCCCCCCCGCCGCGCCTTTGCCGTGCGTTGGAGGGCCTTCTTGGGCGGCCCATGCCCCCACAGAGGCCCCCCTCAGGGGGCGCAGCAGGAGGTGGCTTGCCGTTGCCGCAGCCGGCCGGAGTCGCTGCTCTGGGAGCTGCCCGCCCCTCTCCAGTACCTGGCCCCCAGGTGGAGGGACCTCCTGCACCCCGCCCACGGGCGGGGGGGGACCTCCACCTATTTGTCAAGCGGAGAAGGGGGGACTGGCGGGCCCTGGGGGCCTGGCAGGAGACCTGATCTGGGGGCCGCACCGCCGCTTCGTGTGGCTCTCCCTGTCTGACCGAGAAGAGGCGCTGCGCCTGGAGCGGTGCCCGCCAGAGGGCTTCCTGGTCCAGCGGGCCAGGAGCGTGCCCGGGGAATTGGCCCGGAGACAGCCGATTGATGTGGCCCTCGTCGAATGGTGGTCCTCCCGCCCAGTGGAGCAATCTGGGTCATGTGTGATGGGGGCCCCCGCCTTGCGGGGGGTCCCGCAGGGAAAGCAGCCTCTGCCGCAGCAGCAGCCTCTGCCGCAGCAGCAGCAGCAGCAGCAGCAGCAGCAACAGCAACAGCAGCCGCAACAGCAACAGCAGCCGCAGCAGCAACCGCAGCCTCGGCAGCAACAGCAACATCCGCGGCAGCAGCAGCAGCAACCGCGGCAGCAGTCAGGGCAGCGGCAGCAGCCTGGGCAGCAGCCTGGGCAGCAGCAGCGGCGACCAGGGCAGCAGCAGCGGCGGTGGCCACGGGACCAGCAGCCACAGCAGCTGCAGCTGCGGCTCGAGCGACAGCAGCAGCAGCAGCAGCCACTGCAGCAGGAGCGGCAGCAGCCGCAAGATCCGAGGCGGCGGCAGCTGCAGTTGCAGCCGCAACAGCAACAGCAAGTGCGGCAGCAGTGGCGCCAGCAGGAGGGGCGACGGCAAGGGGGGTGGCCGCGGCAGCCTGCACAGGGGCTGCAGCCCGATGCCGAGCCCCAGCCGGTGGTGGTGATACCCCAGCCGGATCGGCGATTTCACCGGCGCAACCGAGGGAACTGTGCGCGACCCGTCTGGCCTGCCGAAGGGGCCCCCCTGTACACCGTCGTTCAAGTGGGGAGCAGTGCTGCTGTCCCGGTGGGAGGTGCTGGCTGCAACTAAGACTCACCTGGAAGAGCGCGAAGAGCCCGCGGCACTGGGGAGTCCGCCGGCTTGCCGAGCTGCACGGCTGATGAGACGGGTGTGGGAGCTGGAGCGAGACTCGCATGCACTGGTCCGCACAGGCGTACCACCGGCGCTGGAATCTGCTCTATCCGCTGTGGCCGCCGGGGCCGCCGGGGCCGCTGAGACTGCGCCGCCGACCGCCTTGCTGGGGCCCGGGGCTGCGCTGGGGCCAACCGCGGGCCGGGCCCTGGCTGCGCCGCCGGACCGTCGTTTGTCGCTGCCGGGACTGCCAGGTGGTCCGCCGCCGCCGGGGCCGTCGTCTGCGGGGGCAGCCGTGGGCCCGCCCGGGTCCAGGCTGTCCCCGGGGCTCCTGCGGGTGGTGTCGCCGTGGCCGCCGGTGGCGCGAGTGCTGGCCGCCCCACCGGTGCTTCCTGCGCCGGCCGCCGTGGCCGCCGGGGCCGCCGGGGCCGCCGGGGCCGCCGAGACTGCGCCGCCGTCCGCCTTGCTGGGGCCCGGGGCTGCGCTGGGGCCAACCGCGGGCCGGGCCCTGGCTGCGCCGCCGGCCCGTCGTTTGTCGCTGCCGGGACTGCCAGGTGGTCCGCCGCCGCCGGGGCCGTCGTCTGCGGGGGCAGCCGTGGGCCCGCCCGGGTCCAGGCTGTCCCCGGGGCTCCTGCGGGTGGTGTCGCCGTGGCCGCCGGTGGCGCGAGTGCTGGCCGCCCCACCGGTGCTTCCTGCGCCGGCCGCCGTGGCCGCCGGGGCCGCCGGGGCCGCCGGGGCCGCCGAGACTGCGCCGCCGTCCGCCTTGCTGGGGCCCGGGGCTGCGCTGGGGCCAACCGCGGGCCGGGCCCTCGCTGCGCCGCCGGCCCGTCGTTTGTCGCTGCCGGGACTGCCAGGTGGTCCGCTGCCGCCGGGGCCGTCGTCTGCGGGGGCAGCCGTGGGCCCGCCCGGGTCCAGGCTATCCCCGGGGCTCCTGCGGGTGGTGTCGCCGTGGCCGCCGGTGGCGCGAGTGCTGGCCGCCCCACCGGTGCTCCCTGCGCCGGCCGCCGTGACCGCCGGGGTCGCCGTGGCCGCCGGAGCCGCCGGGGCCGCTGAGACTGCGCCGCCGTCCGCCTTGTTGGGGCCCGGGGCTGCGCTGGGGCCAACAGCGGGCCGGGCCCTCGCTGCGCCGCCGGCCCGTCGTTTGTCGCTACCGGGACTGCTGCCGGGACTGCCAGGTGGTCCGCCGCTGCCGGGGCCGTCGTCTGCGGGGCAGCCGTGGGCCCGCCCGGGTCCATGCTGTCCCCGGGGCTCCTGCGGGTGGGGTCGCCGTTGCCGCCTGTGCTCTCTGTCCCGCCCCCGGCGGCACTGCTCTGCCCGTGGTGGCCTGTGATGTTGCCCCCGAACTGGCATCACCCGACCACGAGGCCCGTCCCTGGCTGTTTCCCTGGCTTTCGCCTGGCCTGTGGTCCTGGCCCAGACGCTGGCCAGCGCCCCCGGGGAGGGATTGCTGGGACACTGTGGGCGGGATGGCCCAGTGCGTCCCCGCTCACCCTGGCTCCGGGTCAGGCACCTGGGCCAGTATGCCCTGCGGTGGCGCTGGGCCCTTCCCTGCCGGCCCCGCATAGGCCGCTGCAAGGTTGCTTGACACCGGGATCCCCGCTGATGGGGGGCTTGACCGGACCTGAGCTGCCCTCGAAGGCCTTGCCGCGGACGAACCCGGTGGCTCAAGCTGGGCCGGCTGATCTCGCCCCTCCTGCCATCCCGACTGGGCCAGCGCCGCCAGAATCCATCAGGGCCCTCTGCTGGAACGTCTCCAGCATCTACAAACGAGCGGCAGCTGTGGGCTCTCTTTCCCGCGGCTCACAGGCTGTCTTCCTCACGGAGACCTGGCTCTGCGCAGAGGTTACCCCCCTCATCCCAGGTTTCCGTTGGTTCGGGACTGGCCATCCATGCGTGGAAGGCTCCCGCCCCTCTGGTGGGGTCGCGCTTGGCCTCGCTGGGCCTTGGGCGCTCTGCGCGGAACGCCTCTCCCCACCATACCTGGCAGATCAGAGCGTCTGGGTGCTCTCCCGGGGGGTCCTATTTGTCGCTGTGTACCTCAGACCCCCCGGGATCGATCTCACCTCGGCTGGCGAGCTGGCCGAATGCCTTGTGGAACTGCGTCCCCAGGGAGCCCCCATCATCATTGGTGGTGACTTCAATGCGCACGTCCGGGGTCGCTTCGCCGGGGCCAAGGGGAATGCTGCGGGCGAACACCTCAGGTTACTCGCCGAACAGGCAGGCCTCCTGATCGTTGAGCAGTGCGAGGACCAGCGACCGACCTACGACCCCGGCGGTGCGCGCCCAGTCGCCACTGAGGTTGACTTTTTCTTGGTGGACGGAGTGGAGACACCGCGGGAGTGGGTCATGCTCCGGGCCGCCAACCGAAACCTCCTGGACCGTGGTGGGCATGAGGTCCTGAAGTCGGCGTGCGAACACAGAGCCCTGTTGCTGGAAGGGTCCATACGAGTCGCGCCACCCCCCAGTCCCAGGCACAAGTACCGTACCAAGCCGCGATGGGCCTGGTGCCTTGACCAAGCTGACTGGGCCAGGTTCGAGGAGGAGGCATCCCTCTTGGCAGCCGAAATGCTGCCGCTGCTCGAGGAGGACACCAGGAGCCTGGCCTCCCCTGAAGTGCTCGAGGGCCGGTGGGAGCAACTGCTGGGCATCCTCCGCGAGGCCGGGCGACGCGCGGTTGGACGAAAGAGAGTCACGGCCGCCTCCCGGGCCTGGTGGACTCCCCGACTGGCTGAGCTATGGCGAGCCAAGATGGCCCAGAGGCGGGGTCCTGGGGCAAAGACGGCGCGCAGTGCCTTCAGGCGGGAGGCCCGCGCAGCCCGGAATGACATGATGGCTGAGTTCCGCCTCTCTGGGGAGCGCTCATGGTGGACCCTCACCCGACTCCTGGGGGAGGACCAAGTCAACGGTGGAGACCCTGGCCAGCAGATTGGAGGGGGCGTTAAGGCCCTCACGGCCCATTTCCGTCAGGTCGGCAAGCTGCCGCCCGAGTCGGATCCCCCCCCGCCTCCCCTCAGCCTCGAGTTTGAGCCCCCGCCTGCGGACCGCAAGGCAACCGAGACGATGGATAGGCCACTCTCCCAGGAGGAAGTTGAGATGGCTCTCGGAGCACTGCGGAGCGGTGGGGCCCCGGGGCCCGATGGTATCCCTCCACTGTTCCTGAAGCGAGCGGGCTCAACGTTTACAGAGGCCCTCTGCCTGCTGTTCCAGCTTGCCTGGCGATGGAGCCTCTGGCCTCAGCAATGGCGCCTCTCCCATCTGGTCCCGGTCTACAAGAACAAGGGTGACAGGCACCAAGAATCATCGTACAGACCCATTGCCCTACTGCCGGTGGCCTCCAAGGTCTTGGCGTTGGCCCTGGACCGGCGGCTGCGTTTCTTCATGGAGCCGAGCCTTTGCGACGAGCAAGGAGGCTTCCGGAAAAACTTCTCAGCTGTACAACAAATCGTTGCCCTGAAGCAGATCGTGGCCCTCCGCCGCAAGGCTAAGAAGAGCACGTACGCCGCCTTTCTCGATATAAAGGCGGCGTACGACACCGTCAGCCGGCCGACCTTGTGGGCGATCATGAGAGCGCGGGGTTGCAGGGGATGCCTCATGCTCCTGCTGACGGCCATGTACAGTACAACCGAGGCAGCGGTCGTGGTGCGAGGCATGCGGGGCCCATCTTTCAAGTCGAACGGGGCCTCCGTCAGGGGTGCCCTGCGTCCCCAGGCCTTTACCTGTTCTTCATTGATGGCCTCATCAGGAGACTCCGGGCACTGAACCTTGGCGTCCAGGTGCCAGGGCGGAGGGAGCGCATTCCCGGGCTCCTCTTTGCGGATGATGTGTCCGTCTTGGCCGAGAGCCCCGAGGAACTCCAGCAGGCCCTGGACGAGTGCGGGGCGGTGGCCCTGGAGAGGCGCTTTGAGTGGTCACCCGACAAGTGTCGTGCAATGGTCTTCGAGTGCTGGGCGGCCAGGCGCAGGAAGGAGTCGGCCAACGACAAGCAGGCTGCGGGCGAGCAGAAGCCGTGGTCAGTGAGCCTTAGCGGCAGGGAGATGACGCAGACCCGGAGCTTCCGCTTCCTGGGGGCGGAGCTTGAGGACGATGCGAGCACGAAGGCCTACACGAGTGGCCGTGTCCGGGCGGCCTGCGCGATGAGGGGCTCCATCAGCCGGCTGTTGGGCAGGGTGGGTGCTCTCCCTCCGAGGCTGCTCGGAGCACTGTGGCGCACCTTTGGCCTCCCGAGGTTGCTCTGGGCTGCGGCAGCTTTCCCTAATCTGCGCGACAAGAAGGCGGAGCGGGCCATGGATACGGTGCAGCGCATCTTCGCCTGTTTTGCCCTCCAGTGCATGGGACAAGCATCGTCTGCCGCTGTCGAGGCGGACCTGGGGCTGACACCGGTCGCTGCTTTGCGGGCCCAGGAGGTCATGATCGAGTGGGGCCGGATCAAGCTGCTGCCGCAGGGCCGCCTCGTCCGTGAGCTGGTGGAGCTGGGCGAGAAGCTCCCAGAGACAAGGGAGGGGCACCAGCGCATTGGCGAATGGGCCGGTGCCGCCGAGGCGGTCCTGAGGGACTATGGCCTGGGCAGAGGGGCCCGGCCTGGAGACGAGACGATCCGGTCCATTGGCATTGCCGCCTGGAAGGACATGGTCCGGAAGAAGGTGCGTGAGCACGTCGAGGCCCAGTGGCGCGCGAAGGTGGAGGATGCCCACTCACACCCGAGGCTGGCGCTCCTGCGGCAGGTCAAGCAGGACTATGGCCGCAGCGAGGCCTACCTGGACGACATGAGCCCGGCTGGGCGCCGAATTGCGGCCCAACTGCGCGCAGGGATGTACCTCGATGGTGAGTTCCTCCGAACCTGGAAGGGCAGACCTGAGGCGGAGCGCGGAGGAGCCTGCGTGTGCTGCAGCGCGGGACCGCTCGAGGATGCCCAGCACATCATCCAGCAGTGCCCCGCCTATGAGGAGTTGCGCAAGAAGGCCTGGGACCGCCTCCATGCCGCTTTGGGGCCCCGGACTGGGCCCGGCTGGAGGCCCTGGGCGCCGACAAGTGGCAGATCATGATCGGGAGGCCTGCGGCAGGCTGGGGACGGCCGACCATCGGGGCCGTCAACAGGATTGCGGGGACTTCCTGGCTCAGGCCCATGCGCTCCGGCTTCAACTGCTCCGGGAGCGTCGGGCAGGACCACCGCCAGTGGCCAGCGAGCGGGGCCCGGCGGGAGGCTACGTCGCGGCGACGGAGACGGCTGCCTGCTGTGCCCATCCAGCAGACTAGTGGCCACCACAACGAGGCCCCCTCTACATAACAATGGACTGAACCCCTCTCCTTTGCGGGTGGACGACGGCAGCGTCAGGCTCGCCGGATGGGCTCGTCCTCAAAACCTGCAGGGAGGGGGGTGGGGTCTCAGGTCGCTGCTCTTCCCGTCTCCTTCTCTTCCTGCTTTGCTTTCGCCAGGATGGCGGCACTGCCCAAGCGGGACTACATCTGGGCCTGACGCTGGGCCTCAAGCGCTGAAGTGGCTGGGGATGAGGTGATATTTTGTGAAATCGGGTTGGGAAATGGGGGAAATGGGAGTAAAACCTTTTGTGAACTCTTCTCGATTGCGATTATCTAGTTAGCCTCCTACGAGGCTGCATTAACACGAGACTGACTGGGTGGGTTTGAAAAAAAAAAAAGGTTCTAGCCACTATCACTCGATCATCCGTTCTCCGCCTTCTTTCAATGGAGACTGGTGCGGATGAGGATGACGATGATGGTGCCTTTTTTGATGGTGATGGTGATGTCCCCGATGATTATCTGGATGACCCGGAATCAGAGGATGACATCGAGCATTTCCAACATCCTCCAAGGGACCACCTACCTTGCCACTGCACATTGTGCAGAGTTGAAGAAGCGGAATTCAGGTCATTTGCATACCGCGCCGAAGTCCGCTGTCCGGTTTGCCAAACTCGGTTCACCTGGTACATGGGACTGGTTTCTACATTTTGGTACCAGAGTGGGAAAAAAATAATGTCAGCGCAAACGAACGGACCTTGAGCGGTGAGTACGGGACGGTGGGCCACTAAGGTGGGAGGGCCCTGGGCCCGGGTGGGTGGGCTGATCAATAATGTGCATTCGGGAAAAGGTGTTCAGATCCGAATGCCAAGTGGACTAACATGAAGCTGTGAGATGGACTAGTGGTGTGGTGTGGTGCGTGGGACTCCGGTGCCGAGTGGTGGTGGTGAAATAAGGATAACCTAATGTCTGAAGTGACCGAAGTGAGTTGAGACCTGAGTGTGAATTGGCTGATAGTGCTAGTGAATACAGTGATGACAAAGTGGTGACCTAGTGAAGGAAGAAGGCGAAAACCGCGAAGAGATGGCCATTTGTAAAAATACGATAGACGGTCGATCTATTGCTCACAAAAAGCAGGGAAAACATAAACGAACACAACACAAGCAAAAGATTAGCTGGGGAATTAAAAAACCGCAACCAAAAAGCCGCTGAAATCGAGAGAGAAACAACGGATAGAAACGGGGGGTTATGCACGTTCACTTTTTGGTGTGGTGCCGGCGAGCTTGGAGTGGGCTTCTGGTCTGACCACACCTGTTTTCATCATTTAAATATTTCTCTCTTTTTGTCGCGATTCGTTTTTCGGCCAGAACATCCAACCCTGGGCACTTTTTTCTGGATGAATTCTGTTTTTCAGCATTCTCTTTTGGTCTGGTTCTTCCACTTCGTTCACTCCAACGGCGGCACCACGCACCACGCTTCGATAGTTTTTTCTTCGACCCCCTCAAGTGGCAGGCCGCCGACGGCCTCATCGCCATCGTTGGGCAGCGGGGCTTCTGCCGCGTCATCCACTTCCACGCGGACAACGGCCCCTGGTCCGGCCGGGAACGCTTGTGCAGCTCCTTCCGCTGGGCCTGCGAGTCTCACCACTGCCTCAGGGGTTGGACAGCCGGGGGCGGGAGCGGGCTTTGGTGGGGGCGACGACCCCACCCCGTCGGGGTCGGCGTCATCCCATTCGTCGACTGCCCGCTCCGCTTCATCCTCCTGCTCATCCACGCCCACAATCTCCGCCGATGAAGAGGCGAGCTTGTCCAAATCAGCTGGCTTCAGGGCGCGTGGGGGTTGCGGGGCGGTCTTCTCGTACTCCCACTCGGTCTCCGTCTCTTCGTCGTCGTCCTCCTCCGCACCTTGGTCCGCATCAGCGCCATCGCCCTCTTCGTCCTCCTCCTTCTCGCCCTCTTCTTCGTCTTCGTCTTCGTCTTCATCATCGTCACCGTCCCCGTCACCGTCATCTTCATCTTCGTCACGCGCAGATCGCCGTTGGCGCCCCGACCCTCGCCGGCGCTGCGGCCCTCGCAGGCGTCGTCCCGAAGGCCGTTGGCGCACTCGGCGCCGCTCGGCCCTCCTCGCCCCGGATCGCTTCTTCGGAGCCTGCTTCTTGGCGGCCGTCCGTTGGAGGACCGAACGGCCCTCCGAGGTGGCATCCGCAAAAGGTTTGCGGATCAGCTCCATCCAGCGCAGCTTGCTCGCCTCGGTCGGGAGCATATTCACCACCTCGGTCAGTTGCTTGTACTTTTGGGGCGTGAAGGCCAACGGGGAGAGGATGGCGAGCCCACTTTCACATGGCTTTTCCTTCCGCGGCCGTAAATCGCGGGTCACCTCCAGGCCCGCCACGGTCCGGCAGCTGACGCACGTGCTGTCCGCATGGAAGCACACCTCCCGAAAAGTCGAGATGCCGCACAACTTCGCGTAGCGGCCGGCGAGGAATCGAGTCCAGTCCTTGAACACCCCGGCTTCTGGCAGCACGGCCCGCGCGCCCGCGTGCTCCTGCTCGTGCTTCTTGTTGACGAGGTCAGCAATGTCCTGGGGGTGCGGTGTGTGTCGGATGTGTGTGTGTGTGTGGGGGGTGGATTGGCGCGGACGTTAGGTGTGATGATGCCCTCTGCCCCGGTCGAGTGTGCGCGCACCAGGTGGCTCAGTCCGCCGAACGCCGAATCACAACTAAACTTTGTGTGCCCCACTAACAGATAGTGGAGGCGCACTTCAGTGAACCAGCCGAGAGACATGGCGTAGAGCCAGTACTGGTCCGTGGAGGGAGGTGTGGAGGGAGGTGTGGGTGAGTGTGTGGGAGTGGGGTGTGCTGGGGGGGGGGGGGGGGGGGGGCTCATTGCAGACCCAGATGATGGTGTTGCACTTGTTTTGTGATGTGCAGTTGTCGGCCTGGACGTCGACGGCGAATCCCTTGTTCTTGAAGGGCTCAAGGTAGCTGTCGAGCAGCGACAGGGTATGGTTCGCCCCTGCAAGCCCGTCGATGAGCAAATCTTCCACGCCATGGCCGGTTGGTGCGGACCCTTATGACCAGCCTGGTGTTCCGGATACAGGTAGAAGGTCGGTTCACGTTTGATCGGCGCGGCCTCGCTTTCCTTCACCCACCTGACGATCCCAAACGTGTACACCTATGTGTCAAGCGGGGGTGGGGTGGGTGGGTGGGTGGGGGGGGGGGGGGGGATGAGTCCACAAGCCATCGTGTCTTCTCCATGCACTCCACCCACACACACACACACAACACACACACTCATATCACTTCCTCCCTCTGCTCGCACACGCACAACACACCATCAGCTTGCTCTCGAAGAAGAAGGCCTGCGTGACGGCGGGCGGCCTTGGCATACACAGATCCATTTTGAAGTCCGCGTCCAACGCGATCGTTTGGGCATCCGTCGTCTCCCGCCTGTTTTTGTACTCCTCGCGCAGGGTTCGAGCCAGCTCGTGATGCTCGGTCTGGGCCTTGCGAAGTTCCTCCAGCTTGGCATCGACCTTCACCGCCTCTTTCTCAGTGAGACGCGGGTCGTTTCGTTTCAGTTCGGCAGCCCCGATCTGTTCCCTGAGGTCGACGCAGCGCGCACATACGTCGGTATACGACGGGCGGGACCTGTATTTTGGCCGGGCCTGCATGTATGTGCGTGTGTGTGTGTATGTGCGTGTGTGTGTGTGTGTGCATCCCATCTCATGACGCACACCCCCCCCCCCCTCCCTCCTCCTCTCCTCCTCCTTCCTCCCCCCTCGCCCTCCCCTCCCATCCCCCTCCCCATCCCTCCCCATCCCCCTCCCCATCCCCCTCCCTCTATCTTTCTTCTGCCATCGACGCCTTCCGCGGACCAGACGGATTGTGCACCTGAAGAAGCTCCAAGAGACCCGAAGGTCGGGCGCATGGTCGGCCTGGTAGTCTCGATGCAGTGAGCGGAGTGACTCGTAATAATGCACGTCTGACAGAATGAACGATGAGATTTGGCAAATTTATTCACACAGATGATGTCAAACAGGGGTGGGAGGGGAGACCGGGAGGGGACGAGGCCGGGGGTCGACTTGATTCCATAACCGGACCAGGGTCCTTGCCAGAAGGGATGACATGGGCGTCGGCGTAGTTCAGAACGGCCTCGCACTTTGCCCGCGCAACAGCGCGGCGGGCATCCGAAAGTTGGCCGGTGTTCCCATAATCCAAAAAACGGGAGGGTTGTTGATGGGTCTGAGGGATCAAGTGAACTCGAAGGTGTTCTGATCCGACTCGAGCTGACTTCGACCGACTCTCACAGCCCGAAGATGCATGCCCCAGCTTACCATCCAGACACGTTCCATTTGATGCCTATCTTTCCAACTTGCGTGTCAAAACCAGCTTGGGACACAGGGTTTGGGGGTGTTCGGGGTTTTTCCGCCTTGTTCGGCTTTTGAGTGAGAAGACTCCATTTCCGGGGTTTTCACCCCCACTGTAAGTCGCAGAACACAGTTGGTTTCTCTTGACACGAAGCTGCTGCTGGATCCAGAGAATTTTGAGCCACCCACTTTCACCGGACCTCTGAACCTGAATTCTTGGGTTGCGTTTGATGAGCGTGAACGGAAAAGGGGCCATTTGATGGTTCGTGATACTGATTGTGGTGCTGACAAGGAGCTTTTTTGCGACGCGCGCTGTTTCAAACTCGCGAGCGATACTGCCACGTTTTTCCAGGAAGTGCGGGCTGCTCCGATGCAAACTGCTCCAATGCGAATTACCGCCAAAACCCCTGCTTTTGGTTTCGTCAGACCACCACCCCGCCTTCAGAACAAGATTCTGGTCCTCAACGGAATGTCCAAATCCGGGAAAAGCTCGACACTGAAGGTCGGCGCCAGTTGTAGGTTTTGCTCACACCACTTAAACGCGTTGATGCAGATCGCTGCTCGGATGCTCCAAGACAAGAATTCTGCAGAACTGGCCACCACCCCTTGGAGAAGTGTTTACTACTTCCGAAATGCTGTCAATCCAGTTTTGGGGTTCAAGAATGCATCTGAGAAGCTCCAACCCCAATTCTGGACACCACCCTGTCTCTTCATCCTCGACCAATACGAGGATTCAGACCTACTCCACGCGCTCGTGAGTGGCTTCGCCGAAATGCCCGGCTTTTTCTTCCTCTTGTGTTCCTCGTCCAATTTTCATTGGCGGTCGCGCGTCGGTGCTGGCTTCGCGGCGGTTGACCTCCCCCCGTTCGATCCCTCCTTGGACTGGGAGGCTTTCTTTCGGATATGGACACACTCTCCAGTCGATGAACTGCCGAAGGAGCCGCCCAAACTCGATCCGTCGGAGTGGTTTTCGTTTGTCCCTCTGCCGGCAGGCACCAACGATGATGCAGCGCCCGCCACATCCGGCGCCACACCCGCCACATCCGGCGCTGCACCCGCCACATCCGGCGCTGCACCCGGCGCTGCACCCGCCACATCCGGCGCTGCACCCGCCACATCCGGCGCTGCACCCGCCACATCCGGCGCTGCACCCGCCACATCCGGCGCTGCACCCGCCACATCCGGCGCTGCACCCGCCACATCCGGCGCTGCACCCGCCACATCCGGCGCTGCACCCGCCACATCCGGCGCTGCACCCGCCACATCCGGCGCTGCACCCGCCACATCCGGCGCTGCACCCGCCACATCCGGCGCTGCACCCGCCACATCCGGCGCTGCACCCGATGCTGTCGACCCGGACCCCACCAGCACCCGGTATCCTCCCTTCAGCAGCGAGGAGTGGAACTGCGACACACCGGTCGTCGTACCCACCTCTCCTCTTGTTGAGAAGCCGCCCCCTTCCTTGGGCGACCTGTTTCTCTACTCGAATGGCATCATCGGGGTCGCAATGGTCTGCCTCGTTCCCCGACCCCCTTCCCCTTCATTATATCTTCAGATTGTCGGTCTTCCCGATTTCTTCCGTCGGGAACCAACCATCACAATGTACCGCGAGATGAAACAGTTTCTGACCCAAAGCGATTCAACCCTTCGTGATTTCGAATTCCTTCAAGGTGACAATCGTCATCGCCGGCGCGCCAACATTGAATGGCTCGTGCAAACGCGCACCATCACCCTGACGCGGCCCACGGGCGCAGCGGTGGACTCCCGCTTCATCGTGCCGGCGGCAAGTGGGCAGTCGGCCCGCCTCGGGTGCCCCTTCTTTGCCCAGCTCTACATGAAGGCCCTCGACCACCTGCCCGTGGTTTCCTCAGAAGTCGAAGAAATCGATGCGTCTCTGCGGCCCTGGATCGGATACCTGGACGTGCAAGGACGGATTTGCGAGAGGGCCGTCATCTCCCAATCGGCCAGGTTGCTCGGGGTTCCTGCTCTGGATCACCCTCTGAACGCACTACCCTGCGAAATCTCCCTGGAGCCGTTCCTGAGAGAGCTCCCCGGCGCAATTCCGAACCCGCATCCGCTGCCCGTTCCTTTGCCCCGGTACCTCCATCTGGTGCCGATCGATCCCTGCCACCCCTTCATCGACCTCATCAGGGTATACGCTGGTGGCACCGCCGCCCCTGGTGCCCCTGCTGCCTCGGTCTCTGGCACGGCCACCGCAACCCGGCAGCCCACCGAACCCCCGGAGCCCCTGGAGCCCCTGGAGCCCCAGGTGATTCTCCTTGTCGATCAGATCACGGTGTCCCGCATCGCCGACCACCAGAACTCATTAAAGTGGATTTGCTCCAAAGAGTGCGCCACTGTGATCGAGGGCATCTTGAAGGCCTACCGTTGCGACCCGGGGCGTTTGCGCAAGGTGTTCGTCTTCATCGCGCCGGACCCGCCCGCGGCACAGCAGCTGCTCCTTCCGGAGGATTTACAACAAGCCATCGGTGCGAAGGGCTGGGAAGTGTGGTGGTCCGCATTGCAGCCCTTCATCTCACCGAAACCGACCTCGCGTGCCTCATGCCCCATCAAAATCTTGGCGGCGCCCAGCTTCGTGGCGGAGATCGAGGCCACGGATGATTCCCAGGTCTGTGCGCGTCTTCCGTTTCTTCCCCATTGGCCATTTCCCGCCCCCGCAGCTGATGAACATCAATGCGGAACAGTTGCGCACATTCGCGGCTGCCAAGGGGCTCAAGCCGGGCAAGCGCAACAAGTCTGAGTTGGTCCAGCTCATCAAGGAGTGGCGGCACCCAACGACCACCGGCGTCGACCTCGAGACGATCATCAAGGGACCAGCGACGAAGGCAGCTGAAGAAGCGTTGGAGGAAGGTGCCGGCGAGGAAGGTGCCGGCGAGGAAGAAGGCGCCGGCGAGGCCGCGGCACCTGCGGCACCAGCGGGGGAGGAACGCGGCGAGGCCCGCAGCTTGGGTGTGAAGAGGAGGGAGGTCTCCGGCGTGCACCGCGGGAGGCGGGAAAAGCCCCGCCTGGAGCTCGACACTCGTCCACAGCGCGATCCACAGAAACCGTCGGAGACCCATCCGCATGGACAGCCTCCTCCGAAGCCCCACCAACAACCGGGGAAATCAGCCGAACACCGTCCTGGCGCAGATCGCGGCCGCACTCCTCCACGAGGATGACCCTTATGAGGTGGTCTGTGATCTTTTTTTTCGCCCGCCTTCCCCTCATCAACCACCACCACCACCACCACCACCACCACCACCACCACCACCACCACCACCACCACCACCACCACCACCACCACCACCACCACCACCACCACCACCACCACCACCACCACCACCACCACCACCACCACCACCACCACCACCACCACCACCACCACCACCACCACCACCACCACCACCACCACCACCACCACCACCACCACCACCACCACCACCACCACCACCACCACCACCACCACCACCACCACCACCACCACCACCACCACCACCACCACCACCACCACCACCACCACCACCGCCACCACCACCACCACCACCACCACCACCACCACCACCACCACCACCACCACCACCACCACCACCACCACCACCACCACCACCACCACCACCACCACCACCACCACCACCACCACCACCACCACCACCACCACCACCACCACCACCACCACCACCACCACCACCACCACCACCACCACCACCACCACCACCACCACCACCACCACCACCACCACCACCACCACCACCACCACCACCACCACCACCACCACCACCACCACCACCACCACCACCACCACCACCACCACCACCACCACCACCACCACCACCACCACCACCACCACCACCACCACCACCACCACCACCACCACCACCACCACCACCACCACCACCACCACCACCACCACCACCACCACCACCACCACCACCACCACCACCACCACCACCACCACCACCACCACCACCACCACCACCACCACCACCACCACCACCACCACCACCACCACCACCACCACCACCACCACCACCACCACCACCACCACCACCACCACCACCACCACCACCACCACCACCCCTGCAGCTTATGACGAAATTCACTGTTGACCAGTTGCGCCCATTCGCGGTTGCCAAGGGCCTCAAGGTGCCCAAACGCAAGGCTCCGAACTGAGCAGGGGAAGCCAGCTCTTGCAGTCCGCTTTGAGTCTGCCCAGGCGGGATGGAGGGCTGGCGCAGTAGCTGCTTTCTTCTTCTTTTGTCTTTCTCCACTTTCTTTCTTCTTTTTTTTCTCCACCCAAGAAAGACCTCTCGCCTCGAGTCCCAGACTCCAACCGTGGTCCAACAAACAACACACTCACTGCTTTCATTCCGTGTTGTGAAACGGCGAAAGCGCGAGAGGTTGCTAAATCTTGGCAATGATCAACTTGAAAGGAACGTCCGAGAGGACATCAGAGACAATGGAAAAGTAAGATGAAATTGGTGAGGAAGGGCCCTTTTAAAAAAGGGTTTTTTGTTGGGAAGGGGGAGGAAGGAAAGAATGGTTGAGACGGAACCGGCGATTGGGAATCATGAAGGTTCTTACACCTCCTGGGAGGCCTCGGCGGTGCCCTTCTTGGACTTCTTGGGCAGAAGGATAGAGTGGATGTTCGGCAGAACACCACCGGCCGGAATGGTAATGTGGGCAAGGAGGCGGTTCAGCTCCTCATCGTTGCGGATGGCCAGCTGAATGTGGCGGGGGACGATACGCTGCTTCTTGTGATCGCGAGAAGCGTTGCCGGCCAGCTCGAGGACCTCGGCAGTCAGGTACTCCAGAACGGCAGAGAGGTAAACGGGGGCACCGGCACCAATACGCTCAGCATAGCGACCATCACGGAGGAAACGATGAATACGGCCAACAGGGAACTGAAGGCCGGCACGCTCAGAGCGGGACTTGGTGGACTTCTTGCCGCCCTCCTTGGCTGCCTTGGGGGCCTTGGGCTTCTTCTCGGCCTTGGGCTTCTTCTCAGCCTTCGGCTTCTTCTCGGCCTTGGGCTTCTTGGAGGCGGCCTTCTTGTTGCGCTTGTTCTCGGCCTTGAGCATGGCCTCGCCCTCCTTCAGGGTCTCAACCATGGTGGAAGTCTTCTTCACTTGAGGAGTCTTTTCGGACATTGTTGTGCAAATTGGGGTGGATGACCGAGCCTGGAAACGCGCCCTTTATATATCCTCAGAAAATGGCGCGAGAGGAGAGCCACACAGGGGCAGAGCAGGCTGTCCCTACTTTTTCCGCAAAAGCAAAACAACAACAAAACGCATTATCCGAACCGAACGCGGGTTCAAATGAAGTTTTTCTCCCATGGATTCTGCTTTCTTTATTTCTTGCTAGATCGTCCGGCCACCTCTCGGTGAACTGAACTGAAGATCCCGAAATGTCTGAAGGGCAGTGTCATCGGATAAGGATATTTCTCTCCGAATAGTGGCTAAGTTGATGGGAGAAATTTGGTGTCTTTCCGGGCCTTTTTGGCTATGAGGGTGGTGGGATCTTATCGGCTGCCCAGACGGCGGCGGCAACACACCCGAATATATCCCTCCCATTCACCCGAGATGCGTCTCGTCACGATGAAAAAACTCTCATGCCTGCCGACCGCCACGATCCTCGATCGTTCTTTTCGCCTGCTTTTGCAATACAACCGCCCGTCATTAAAAAAATATTTGTTTACTGCTTCCCAGCGGCCAGTTCGCGAAGGCGCGCCATGTATGGCGGCAGCGGGGCCGCAGCAGGTGTAAACCGGGGTGGAGCCGCTAGGGGCAGTGGCTGTTGCGGTGGGGTACTACCAGCCACCTCTTCCTCGACAAGCAACGCGCGGAGCACGGGCGGGGGCGGAGCGGTGGGCTGTTTGCCGGCGGCAAAGAAATCGGGCGTGAAAGTCAGTGTCGCTGGTCTGGCGGCGGTGGTGGCGGTGGGGGTGGTGACGACAAGGCGGGTGGCGTATGACGGGGTGGGAGCGGCCGGATACCGGAACAGCACAGCCGGGGTCATGTCCACATTGGTGGTGGTGGTGATGTAGGTGCTGGCCGGGGTGGTATCCGCAGATGATGATGCCCATCCCAGTGATGATTGCAGGGTGGGGGTTGCTGGTGGTGCTGATGCTGATGTTGGTGTTGGTGTTGGTGCTGATGCTGATGCTGATGGTCGTGTTGGTGGTGTTGGTGGTGCTGGTGCTGGTGCTGGTGCTGATGGTGATGGTGATGGTGTTGGTGCTGATGATGATGATGGCGGTGCCGACCGGTGCTGTCCAAATATCGGGTTGACCGACAGTGACGGATTGACAGAACCCGAGGTGGTCGTCACCTCCACCACACGCACCAGCGTGGTGGCGGTGGCGGCAGTGGCGGTGGCGGTGGGAACAGGTGCAGCAGGCAGGGCGGTGGGCGGCGGGGCCCTGGTGGTGGTAGTGCAGGCGGCGTCGGCCGGGCGGAGGGGCGGGGCGCGCGCGGGGGGCTGGGGCATGGACGGGGCGAGTGACGGCGCCGCGATGGAAGACGCGTCGGAGAGGCGACGGGGGCGTTGTTGTTGTTGTTGTTGTTGTTGTTGTTGTTGTTGTTGTTGTTGTTGTTGTTGTTGTTGTTGTTGTTGTTGTTGTTGTTGTTGTTGTTGTTGTTGTTGTTGTTGTTGTTGTTGTTGTTGTTGTTGTTGTTGTTGTTGTTGTTGTTGTTGTGTTGTTGTTGTTGTTGTTGTTGTTGTTGTTGTTGTTGTTGTTGTTGTTGTTGTTGTTGTTGTTGTTGTTGGTCCGATGTCATGGTGGCGGCGGCCTGTAAAGATGCCTGTGATCGTGTCATCCGAATCTGTCCCGCGTTGGCCTGGCCGCTGCTGCTGCTGATGCTGCCGTTATCTGGTGGGATCGCATCATCCACGCCTTGCGGAATCATGCCGTCACCACCAGACGCGGGCGCATGGGGTGGTGGTGGTGGTGGTGGTGGTGGTGGCAGGTGGTGATGACGAGAGGACGGGGGTGGCATGGCAGCTGCTGCTGCTGCTGTGCTGTCCGAACCGGCGCTGCCGCGGGCCGGGGGAGCCGAGGCGGGCCGGAGGCGGGTCAGGTCGAGGTGACCCGTGGATGTGGCACTGACCCCGGTGAAGTCGGCATAACCGGAGGGGATAGCCACACCTCTGGACGTCGGGGGAATAGCCACACGGGATGCGGGACTGACCCCGGTGAAGTCGGCATGGCCGGGGGGGATAGCCGCATCATGAACACCCCCATCATCATCATCACGTGGTGATGTCGACGACCGGACCGGCTGTCTGCCGCTCAGGGTATCGCGATGGCTTGGCAGGGTGGGGCCGGATGATGGTGGTGGTGGCAGTGCGAAGGGCGGGGGCGGGGACGGGTAGGCCTCTTCATCACCATCAAGGCGAGCGGCGGCGGCGGCGGCGGCGGCGGGGGGAAGGCTGGATGCGGATGCGGATGGCCGGAGATTGGGGGTGGCGGTGAGGGCCGGCCGGCCGAGTGAATCCTGGTGTTGGTTGGTGGTGGCTGTGGTCACAGCCATCACGGGCGCGCCCCCGCCAAGCTCGGATGGGCGGAGGTGGGGGGCGGCGGTGAGGGCCGATCGGCCGAGTGTGAAATCCCGATGCTGGTTGGTGAGATAGTCCGCCACCGCTCCTGCTGCCAATGCATCATCACCATCACCATCATCGCCATGCTGTCTGCTCCCAACCGCGGGCGCCTCCCCGCCATCATCACCATCACCATCACCATCATCAGCACCATCATTCAGCTCCTGGGCACGCCAGGCCTGCTCGCTCCAGGTCTTACGGGCCGAGGGCTGTGGGGGAGGCATGGCGGGCAGGGCAGGCGCGGGTGACTGGCTGGGACCCGGCGTCCCCCTGGATAATCTGCTGCTGCTGCCGCCACCACCCCCGCCCAGCCGCGGCAGGGGCGAGTGGCGCGGGGAGGGCGAGCTGGGCGCGAGGAGGAGCAGGCGAGCGGGCAGGGAGGGAGTCGGGGACCCGGGATGGTGCAGGGCGGTGGCCAGGGGCGGCGCGGTG